>JAEUWK010001249.1:0-49445 GCA_018524425.1 Podaxis sp. AQ795752 | reverse complement strand
TAGTAACTTGAGTCCAACATATCTCTTGTCCCTGCTCCTGTTAGTGAGGCCAACATGGTCAACGACAGCAGGTTTCCAGACAAGCTGTGGATCAAACATCTGGATTCTTGGTTCCACTAAGCTTATGAGCTGGGACCTTAGCATCTTTTGGCTTGTCCTTATCAGCAGCCACACCAACAAATGATGGAAACCTGCAATCAAAGTCAACCCAGTTTTTTCTCAAATTCTCACAACACAAACCTGGGGACTCCATCTTTGGTCAGCTCTTGGAAGCGATACACAATGATTGACCCAACTTTTGGAGGGTCCCTTCGCTGTATATCACTCAATCCTGTACCGACATTAAACATCTGTTGAGGGCAGGTATATAAACAGAGTAGTTGGAGGGATGTATCATAAACGTTACCTTCCCTGAGGCCATCTTGCACTTGAGAGCACCAGTGACACCCTGGTGTTTGCCCTTGCCATCAACATATCCAATGACAATTGCCTCAGCATCATGGAAGGTCTAAAGGCAGAGGTGAGAATGAACACAAGCCAATGAGATATTAACATACCTTGACTTTGAGTAGCGTGGAGGATCTACACCCCTCATACAAACTGTCGGAAGTGTGATTTATAAGAATAGACAAGAGGTAGTGAGGACCTACGAGTTGGGCTTCCGCAACATGAGGCCCTCACCACCAACGGCCTCAACCTCCTTAAGCTTGTCAAGTACATGTTGACGATTTCGAGCTTGCTCCTGTGCCACAACGACGACTTGTTCTGAGAAGTATGGCCCTCCAGGACCAAAGAGTTCCTGGAGGAAGGCGTATCGTGCTTCGAAAGGCTCATTCCCACGAGATGGAATGTCGAAGACCTGGGTCAGGGGGTATTAGCATGTGCACCCGAGACGGAAATGAACTTCGGAAATGGCGTTATAAGCTGTCCAGCCATATCTTACCTGGAAGGTAATGGATCTCCAGTGAGGTGAGTTTATTGTTCTGACGATCGAAACCGTTGACTGGAATTCTCCGCGTCCACCAAAAAGTTCACCGTCAAGTGTGACATCTTTGGGAAGCCCTGGGTAAATACAAAACAGGTCCAAGGTGGGTGAGAGAACTGGAAGCATATGTTGCAGATCCACTCACTATCCAGGAACCATTGTGGTGGCGTGAATGGATTCCCCAGGCGACTTATCATTTGCTTGCCATCAAAGTAAGTTCTTCGTAGCAGATCCAGAGACGAATAGTTAGTGTGGGTCGCGTAATCCAACAGACACAACACATCGCCAAAAGAGCTCACCTAACCCCGTCTAGCTTCTCAGAAATCCACCATCCCGTCGGATCGGGGCCAGTATCCAAGTCCCACTTATTGGCGAGAAGTAGCTCAGGAACGGAGTTGCCGCTGGGAGCAGCACCATCTTTGTCGGCGTTACCTGCTTTGACTTTTCCTTTGACACGAGGCTTTTTCGCAGGTGAGGGCCCAGGTCCTTCGGGGTTTTTGAGGAGCAGACGTGCATTCTCGTATTCTTCACCCAAAAGGGTCTTCAAATGCTTGCATGTTCTGGCGTTAACTGGTACACCACCCTATCATGTAAAGGTAAGATCCGCCAAGGAACTGTGATGAAGAATAATACCTGATTTCTCCATGCCTAAAGGTCAAATCACATCAAGATCATTAACTAGTTCTCAATAATAAGGTACAGTACCGGACAGGAACTAGGCGAGGTCATTAATGCACGCCACGAAGGCTAGTCAGATAATCACTCACCAATAGTAGTGATCCCATGTGCGCTTGACTTTGTACTTGGAGTTGCTGAAGGGGAGGCCGGACATTGAGTATCATTCTACCTATCAAAATACCCGGATCTTACCTTGTGTGAGAACTCACTTCACGTTCTTCGCCATCCCTCAAGTATACGTTGGGCTTGACCCCTTTGATCTCCACGAGTTCATCCTCATTTAGCCCAAGACCTTCGCCTTCCCTCTCGTCGGCGTCACGACCTTCACCGTGCTGTTCGTTCTCACTGTCGTTCGTTTCGACATCTTCTGACATCCTCTCCTGTGCCACGTCATCTGCCCCTGACCCGTCTGAAGACGATCTCACTTTGGATGATGATTTGGTCCCGGATGCAGGCTGGGTTCCCAACATAAGCGCAACATTTGAGGTTTCTAATGGAACTTCTGAGCTCTTGGTTTGGACACGCGCATCTTCATAAGCATCACCAAGTAGTGACCTGAGATGTTTGCAAGTCCGAATGTTGACTGGAACGTTTGCCTGGAAGGTGTGAGGATACCAAAAGGCAAGAAGCGCAGATACGAACCCGGAACTTCCATGCCTACATTTCATCATAGTCAGATAAACACATGAGCCAAGTCGCCAGCACGCGTAATAAAAACAACCGCACAGGACAGGAGCTAGGAATGACCATAAGTATGTAGCAACTGGAACTTGGGGAGAGATCATACCAATGATAATGATCAGAGTTGCGTTTGATCTTGTACTTGCTTCTACTGGAGTCGAGGGTTGATATGGGACTTCTTCAGAAAGACAGACCTTCACCTCTTCGCTGAACCAACCTCATGTTCCTCGCCATCCCGCAGCAAAACAAGGGGCTTGATGCCGTTAATCTCGGCTAACATATCATCACTTTGGACTTCGTTAGGAGGCACGGTTTCTTCTTGTACTGGTGCCATTGCAACATCCCCAAGTTCAGCATTTGATTGTTTGGCGAGGGACCTGGCCGCCGTTACTTGCTTTCTTTTCTTCTGCGTCGGTTTTTTGTCTTCGTCTTCATAGTTGTTGTCGTCATCATTAGCTCTCTTGCGCTTAGGAGCCGTTTTTGCCCTGCTGGTGGTTGCCTTCGTCTTGGCCATGCTGGCCTTTGCAGGCGGACCATTAGAGTTCTTCAATGCAACGCGGGCTTCTTCATACTCCTCTCCTAGGAAAGCTTTGAGATGTTTGCAAGTTCGAGCATTGACTGGAACCCCGGACTATCATACAAATAAGACATTTCAACATCAACTACGCTCTGACAAAGGCTCACCTGATTTCTCCAAGCCTATCCATGGGCACGATCAGCTTAGCTGGGGTGTCATATATCAGGTTTGGAGCTCATACGGGGCAGGAACTAAAGAAACTTGAGCATTATGTTGGTTTAAACTAGAATGAGATGCGGACCAGTAATAATGATCCGAGGTGCGCTTTACTTTATACGTCGATTTGCTGTAGCAGTCCTACTTGACGAACTGGATATTTTCAGGAAATAAACACGCACCTCGTAGCCGAACCTACTCCTCGTTCTTCGCCGTCGGCTAGCAAGACTTTGGGTTTTATGCCGTTGACTTCTTCAAGTTCATCGGTCATAGCTAATCCAGGCTGGTTCACTCGTGCTGGCGAATGCTTTAGAGGGGAAGAGGGGAGAAAAGCGGAGGTGTGTTGAATTATGGCGCTGTTGACTCTGAATACCCAAAATAACATAAGGCTGATGGCCAAGACACGTGGGTGCCTTTTTTGTTGTTGTTGTTGTTGTATTCTGCATTTCTATACCGCTACAAGCAAGCCTACTGCTAAGACGCGGTGGGTATAGGCTAGTAATAAACTACTAGGTAACTACACCCCCTCGGCCGGGTGGTATCTACATCTAAAATAAAGTCCTGAGTAAAGGTGTAGAGAATTCTAGTGAAGTTGTAACGTGGGTGCCTTGTAGGTCTCACACGCACTTGGTTGGTCGCACAAGCACTTGGTCAGGTATACCTATACAGAAAGAAAAGTTCGGAAGCGAAGGGACCCGAACAGAGATAGTGGGGGCCGTACCGACTGTTTTCTCCAGCAGTCGGTAAGCATGGCGCTGAATCACCATCTTCGTGCACCAACCTCTGAATGGTATCCTGGACCCCTACATTACCCATATAATTGCTAGCTGATAGTTCGTGTTATATAAACTATTA
The DNA here is from genome assembly GCA_018524425.1 of Podaxis sp. AQ795752. Taxonomy (NCBI): domain Eukaryota; kingdom Fungi; phylum Basidiomycota; class Agaricomycetes; order Agaricales; family Agaricaceae; genus Podaxis; species Podaxis sp. AQ795752. Next base: position 45,513 of record JAEUWK010001249.1, on the reverse strand, counting down.
AACAATAATTAAATAACAAGTGTACTTTTGCCGGCAGGTTTCATAAAATTCAGCCATCATTTTCCAATAAGTAACAAAGGCGTAGTCATAGTATATCAATACCACTGAGCCCAGTGAGAGAATATAAGTCGGAAACCAAGTATTTTGGGTTGGCTTTATAACTATGCATGCACAGAAGGATCAGTCCTTGGGTTCTCCGGTGCAATCTGATGCAGTATAACGGAAGGCTAACTAGGGATATACCTCAAATCAGCCCACCACGAGGAGCCCGAACAAAATTCCTTAGAATATCTGACGTTTAGACCTTGGAAAAAAGCAGCCCCTCCGGGCATTGTTGTATTCAAAATTGGATTACATGTTAATACACGTTTAGACTAACTGCCTGAAACTCGATCTCCAGCAGGCTAAGTGCAAGTCGGTAGACCACACATAATCTAGCTGGGGAAATGGCCGAGGCCCGTGAAGGTAGCGTAGTGCTCCAAGTGCTAGGCCCCTATCATCCGCTATCTCATCAAATCAAACCCTGACTTGTCCGGTTCTCTCGCTTCCGGACTTTTCTTTTCGTTTTTGTTCTACCCCACACTTGGCCGCGCACTTGGCAATTGAATCTGTATTCGGATCACCGCCTTGGGACGGGTTCAACTCAACCACCTGCCTGCACCTAATTCCTTCCATAGGCATTTCGGCCAGGCATCTTTCACTGGACCTTCACGAAGGCCACAGACTTGGCCGAGCCTAGCATGCCAGCCGTTGACGAAGAAGCTCGAGCAGGTGACAACCCGACGTCTATGGGCTTCCAGCAAGTGGGATAGGACGATCGCTTAAACTCACGTTCTTGGTGTACAAGGATAGTCTCTGTTATCGCTCATCCCGCTGATATACCCCTTTTTTACTGGTTTTGTTGCATTGGATTCTCGATGGCAATGATCTATCAATATTAATCACTTGCTGAATCACTTTTCCCTCTCGAACTTCAATCCCCCCTTCTGCTCGCTGTTCTTCTGCCTCATCACAGACAACAAACACTCCGCGAAGTCTCTCCATTATCTCAACCCAGCCGGTACCGGATATAGTTTAGGCAGTGCTGAAAAATACTAACATGAACCCGGCAGTGGCCTCTAGTAGCATTTATCCCTTCGCCTATCGTAACATCCGTCTCTGGTGCCACTCTCGTCTATTCCTGCTCCTCCTCAGTTGCCCATCCTCATGACAGGATCCGTTCGCATTCCGGAAGTAGCAACAGATAAGTAGTCGTGGCCTCGCTGCGATGCGGGGCGCCACCTCCCCTTCGCTCTCGCTGAGCCCTACCATCCTCCAGGGCAGAGGAACCTGGAAGGAACCATGCGACGTCAATGATAAACCTTTGAGGGTCTCCGGGAATGCGTCGACGCTCATGCTCGGGTCCGCGTATCCTGGAACCCTAGCTTCGAATGACCTTGACACAACCTTATGCCCTGAACTTAAGCAGGAATCTTGAAGCCAGCCAATGGTAATCTCCAGATCGAGCTCATTTAACTGTTAACGTCCATCTTTTCACTCATTGTTTACATTTTTATAAACCGAGCGTTCTCTACAGTAGCGCTTCCCTGCCACCCTCGATCCGTACTAACCTGGCGGAAGTTCTTCATGGAGTCTGGTTGTGTGTTTCGTTATATTTCCAGTAAATTAATATACATTGTGCCGTATTTGAGCATTACGATAATGGCAATATGTAGCATGTACTAGGGGGACTTCATGGACGGGGCTGGTAGGTGACTCATACTCGGACAGCGCTTCTTCGCACAATATGCAGATACATCCTAGCTTGCAGGAATAGATGTCCAATCCACGTGTTACAGGGTTTTCCCTCTCTCCAATCGTCTTTAAGATCGCCTTTGCCTCTCCCTGCCCTCTTCCGGGATTAATTCCTTGTTCTTACTCTACCTGCCAGGGTGTTGATCCATAAACACGTCTCCTTTTTACGGGTTCGCCTAAACTCACAAGTGGTTTTCAACTGAAGGCGTTGAATCAGCAGATGCGTAAAGGAGGATGACTCCTATGACGCATTGTAGTCATTTCATCAGCTGGGAAATGATTAATGAATCCAGACAAAAATTATTCGAAGCCATGATGTTGGTTATCATGTTGTCATGTTGTGTCCATCCCAAAATCGACATGATCCGCTGATAGTGGACTGGATAGGCAATGCATGAGTACATAGATATTGCTATATGATATATCCTCGGCATCAGGTGTCACGCGTTACACTTGTCGTGTCATAGCCTATCTCGTGGAGTACCCAGTTTAAACTGAGATGTCCAATCATATCTCAGCAACACAACATCATGACAATATACCAGCCCTGTAGGGTCGGCAGGCGAGTTGTGCGCTCGTCACTCGTACCCGAGTTCAACACCCATCAAGAATTTCTGGTGATTGTCAGGGTGCGAGAAAGATGCTATAACGCATGGAGTTGATTACCGACCGAGGAGTGACTTCATATACCCCGAGGAGAAGCGCGGTCATTCTGTCTTTAGAGAGTGCAATTTTTGACACTACTGACGTCGTGGTTTCACAAGCTGTATTCAATCACATTCGCTAACTTTAGTCTGTGTATGCATCCCCAGTACGATATCAACGGTCTCGTCATGTTCGAAGGCTTACGAACTCGCAGCGTCATAGGTATGAGTGCGGAAACGTTTGGTATCAGAATGTTCCTTCGGCATTGTCAGCGATAACAATGAGTTCTGAATGAATACAGATATTGTGAGATTCATGAGATTCGAGGTGAAGGAAAGCTAATTTGTCTACTTGCCGGTATAAAAACGTATGCCCTCAATGTGAGTGTTGATCTCTGATGTCATGAGAACTAATGAGTAATGGCCGAATATCTAATGATCGACTCACTAATCTTCTCATTGACGGTGTGAATATTCAACCTGTCCATGTTGATCATAAGTGCTACCGCAGGATTAGAAGCCGTGAAACATATTCACCTTGTTCCTATACGTGCTGGACTCCAACGGTAGATATTACGCGTTCTGGCAAGAGATTAAGAATGGCAAGCGAAATGTCGAGCAGCACCTACAAGTTCCACTATGAACACACATACCCCGGAGGAGCCAGTTAGTTCTCCTTAATCGGCATTCTGAGAGTCGGCTAGCACTTACATAGTGACGCGTATCTGAGATATAGTTTCAGTATCAATGAACGAAGCTTGGGCTCATGATAACCGACTCGCCTGTGTTACCCGTCATCGCGCTTGGTGTTGTGATGACGTCGTGACCAAACGATGCTTGAACAGCTTTTGAAAACACATCCCACGCTGCATTTCCAGCTGCGGATGGTGAGATCGGGCTAGGGTCGTGAGAGTCATCCCATTTGAATGTTATGTTGCCAATGGTCGGCTTGTCCGAGTACGAAATTCCATCGAGGAGCAAAGAGTATTTTTTAGCGATTGGTTTAACGAGATCTACATAACTTTGGGCAACTTTAGCTCCTTATGAGGAAGGTCAGAGAGACAAGATGGTGAAACAACAATAGGGGGGCACTCTCACGGGAACTGAAGATATCAATCCTTGAGTTGAAGGTAACGGTAGCGTCCTCGGCTAATGCGTTCGCCTATTTAGAGTTATGAAAAGCGCAAGAACATCAGGAGACGTCACAGGCTGCTAAAGCTACAGAAGATGTGGGGAAAGGGAAATTTCTAACCTTGACACCAGCATGGAACACTGTTGCTGCCTTCGAAGTTTGAATTAGATAACGATTGGCGCGTGACGTAGTCGCGAAATGTTGGGCCACGAAATCAAAGTCTGGCTCGGCGCTTGTTACTGCCTTTCTTATCCAGACTGGTACTTGACTTTTGTCCCCATGCTCTGCGACGCACGACAAGTAGCCCCAAATAGGACTTTCTTTTCGAATTTGGGGTTGGAAGACATCAGAGTCTCTACCAAATGCCCTCAATGCGAGTTACATTGCAATTCGTCGGCGCAGACTCACTCAATTGTGGAGACAATCTTGGATAATATCCCGATTGTCGTATGTTGTGTGGGTACAGAGGAACTCGAGATGGGTGAGCGCTGAAGTATAATCAGCATTCTATCACACTTACTGTCCACCAGACATTTCAACAGTAATGATTGCGTTCTAGGTATTGTGAGGAGTCAGAAATCGGTGAATGAGCGAAATACTAACTATGTATCCCTTTTCTGCAACCCCGGGGAGGGAAAATTCCTTCCCATAAACGGTGTCAAGACCCATACCACCCTCGTCCACAATCATGGCAATACCCTGATCACCGTATATATTTTCGAGAAATTTGGCAATGCTAGCTGCACCCCTTGGACCGCTGATCTCTTCATCTTGTCCGAATGCTAGCACTATTATTGGTTGTGAGGACCCTCGATCAAGAAAAGTCGGTGCCACGAAAAGTTGACTGACATAGGGTCCTCTTAGGCCGCCATCCGGTCTCGAGTAGGTGCTCGACTGCCGACAAGATTCCAATGACATTGTTTTTGCAGTCCGCTGCCCCACGACCGTATACCCATTCTTCGTCAATCTTGCCTTTGAAGGGTGGGTAGGTCCATCGTTCCAGGGAGGTGATACTGCACAATGTGAGATACCTATGCGGGAAGCGAATCCTGTGAACGTACGCGGGAACGACGTCAAGGTGGCCCGTGAGCAACAAAGGCTTCAGTTCTGGGTTTGATCCGGGAAGTGTATATACTAAAGAGAACCCTCCCACAACGACCCGCTCCAGATGACTATGGCTTTGCGTGCCGTCAGTGAATAAGGAATGTAGAACTATCGAGACTCACACGACCGGAAACGTATCTTCAAGATATTTATGAAGCGTAGCAAACGGAGCCCATCGCACGTCGTCATCCGCCGGCCCCATATCATCGAAAGACCTAAAAATGCTCTTCATGGCAAGAGACAAATCGGAAGACACACGACATACATCGTCGGAATTTTCACAGCCCCTGACAGTCTGGCCGCACTGAGCTGCCTGAAGATTGGAGTGTCATATGCGCTCGAATAGTTTGATCTCTTTGCAGGAGGGGATGGTTGCGTACACAGGCCTCTGCCGGTTTGCTCCCCTCCAAACAATTTTGTCGTGGGCCAAAGTTGGAGATATGCGCCAACACAGACCAATGTACCAAGGAATGTGATGTACCAAATGGGTCTTTGAGGCCACCGATTGTTGGCTGCGAAGTTACTTTCGCGATCAAGATGCCCCATTGTTGTTCACTGCAAAGGGGGGAATAGCTTGAAGGAGAGCCACCATGGGAAAAATGGACACATTACGTGATAGAAGAAATTCCATGGCTGCGTCTCCATTCTCTGCCACTGGCAAAAGTCAACTGCATAGCTTCTACTTTGAGCACAGAGAGCGAATAGGCGTTGTTGGATTGTGCAATCCTCAAAGAGAGGCGCCGTCCACAGAAAGTCCAATGCGTCATTGTGCATTGAGTGGCTGATCACAAGCGCTGGGCAAGGTCTCGGTTATCATTGTGACCCTGACCGAACTTGAAAGAACCACACAAGAGCCATCTCCTTGCTTCTACCACCACGACGATGACACCCTCCTTCAGTCGTGTCTACGTCAAAAGACAAGAACAACCACCGCCACCGTGGATTGAACCATATCAATCGCGTTCGTGCGAGGCCAATCCGGCACCTCCTATCTGACTGGAAGAGCTCCTCCGACTCGGACTGTACGCCAGGTAACGCGGATTGTTTTGGTGATGCCCGTCATGCTTCCATCTGTCCTCGCAATACCCCGGTTCTCACGTTTTTGTAACCACAAACCCAAAGCAGGCTCAGAAACAAACCCAGAATTAGACTCCGCCCTTAGTGGACGATATACCTCTTCTGCCGTTCACGAGGCAGCCTTGGTCGCCCTCGGCCACACCTATGTTTAGCAGAGCGCTATTTTCAATCCATACGCCACCCACAAGAGGTCACCGAACAACATCATCTCGATGTTCGTAGTCACCGGCCTCTTCTATTTTGCAGCGAATGCCAACAGTTGAAACGCCGCTCAACCATACCCAACATATCATTCGCTCTCCAGATTTGGGAGCCCGATATCGGAAAGAATCACTCCATGCCCAATCAACATGGCCTTTTATCTTCTGGGTTTATACGGACTACGTCGGGCATGGAGATGTCGACGATGAAAATACTCGACGTACAGAAATGAAGACCGTAATTCCGATTGCTTTGCTTCATACGATCCTTAGGAGTCTTCATAAGAATCATATCTCAAACATTCCCACCATACGACGACCACATGTTCACTCTCTGTGCCAGTCGCTCTCACAGAGAAGGACTTATCACAACATGTCGACAGCACTTTCAGGGTTGGCGGATGTCCTACCAACCATATCGACACTGAGCCTCCAGTGGTAAGTTCTTCGATGCGCAGGGACCAAGACGGGGATCAACGATGGTGGAAATGACAGGTATCAATAGGGCTCAACGTCCTGATCACACCATCAAGACATCTCGGTGAGAGGCAAAAGTGAACAATTCGCAAATCTCGACATACCAGTCACACCTGAGAGTTCTACTTATAGCCTCCTAATTCCAGTATCTTATGCCTTTTGAATGACTACCATCACACCTTCCGTCAGGGACGGATCGTTCAGAAGCTGCACCCTGTTGCCCATTTCCTGGATATCCGCCGGCAAGCAGCCCAGGACCCTTCGAGAATTCTTGCTTCTGGGCGCTTTCCCTTCACGCCCTTCACATGTGGGAGCAGGTAGACTACTTCGTCGAGGGCCACAGGAGGTAAGTTGAGTTCCCTTTTCTCAGAGCAACTTACGGCGGTGAAGCAACTATAGGTCCATGTCTTGCCGTCGAAGCAAAAACGTCGGACAAACCCAAAGCTGTTCATCTGTCACACATGTTCTGCTAATGGGTTTCTGAGGACTTGGTGAGCTATTCCGCCGGGATACCATACTTTCGTTTCGCCCATTCGCAGCCTCCGGCATGGCGGCATAGATCAAGTGGACAACGTTTGAATTCACTCGGTCATGTGGCTCAAACACTCGTCGCCCTTGATTAGATTAACAGTATTTCAACATTCAACATTGAGTCGAGCTTGGCTGATTATATCCTAGGAATACCGAAAAGGGTCCCGAGGACAATGACGAACTAAGGCGCAGCTCCGCCCTCAAAGGTGTTCTATCAAGATTCGTCATCCGCAATCACCACGTCCCTGCTCCGCGGGAAGATGGGTAGACCAGATCTCAGGGATTGGCAAGCGCCACCCGACCTCAGACACGTTCATCTGGTCATATGACGTGCTATCATGTTGGAATGGTTGACCATGGCCTCTGAAGCCACTTAGTGTTGACGAGAACTTGAGCAATATTTCAGTGGAAGTGGAAGCCAAACCTTTTCTGTCAATTGTAATAGCAGGAATGTACAGGTGTGTGGAAATATTATGAGGCGTATATAAAAGATGTAGAACGCTTCGTCGTCATTGGATCCGCCTAAGCGACTCGGCTCCGTCGGTGACGAGGTCTTTAGATTTGCGCATTGCGAGATAACCGAGAAGTTTTGATGTAACTTGATGGGGACACTAGATGTGTGCTTCTCCGACTCGGAAGGGGTACGCATCAACGCAACACAGCAAGCTTCTCTGAGTGAATTCATGTTGTTCGCGTTGTTTCCCCACAGTTGACCGCCCTTGGAGGTTAGAAGACATGGCGCAGCTTCTCATTGCACACTCGATGATGATTGGACACTGCGTAGCCAGTGACCTTACGTGCCTTAATACTATTTGTGAAACTCGTTTTGTGCGACGCTAGCTGTGCACAAGAGCGCAATACTGAAGAAAAGCGCATCAGAACAGGTGGTCCATACTGAGTAAGGATCTCCATACATACCACGGAAAGCGTCCACTCCGGTTACTCACGAAAGTCAGATTGGAGAGCGGGGTGATAATCATCAGGGTTGCCCAGTGATAGAACGTTGATGTCCATCTCATCCACTTATCTTGTAAATCATCTGGAGCTTGGGGCGCCCTTTCATGTCTTACGCTGTTGTTTTGGATCTAGGGTGCTACGGAACGTGTTCATCTGCCCCTCTTGTTCAGATGATAGGATAATGGTGTATGCCCTCTTGCTTTGCAACAGATTCATCTCATTCAACAAAAGTCATTTGCTGGAGCAGTGGAGATAAACGGGTCGAGACTTCGCTACCAGCACCGAATGAGACTGCGTCTCACACTCAAACGGAAACTTACGTTTTGGAAACGACTAAGCATCTCAAAGTCTTCTTGCTTTCAGCAATGTCGTCCGAGTGCAGCGCGAGACTGATCGAACTTATTCATGTCAAGTGTCACACCAATGAATAAAAGCTATGTTATACGTATTGAAGTGGCCTTTTTGAGAAGAGACCTGCGCCTTGGCAGTCGCACGTGGACCATCGAAAGATTGCTGTTGCACCCTGTCAGGACCTTGAAGATATGACGGTGCCTGAAAACCTGAAAACCTGAGGCCCTTAAGACCCGATCGAGGCTTCTGTGCAATAGCACCGTTCAGCTCCGTTATACGTGAGTTTATGCATGGTCAAGTGTTGAAAGCGCTTCAGACAAAGTCCCGTCCTGATGAAATGCTNCGTTAAGCTCCGTTATACGTGAGTTTATGCATGGTCAAGTGTTGAAAGCGCTTCAGACAAAGTCCCGTCCTGATGAAATGCTCGATACACAACACTTGAAGTTTACTCTGATCCTATGATTGGTTCCATCCATGTTCGGATGGTTACTTGGGACTCTGACAGGCTGCGAACGAATTGTTTCAGTTAAGACGATTGGGGAAAGGAAGGCAAGGTGGTGTGTGAAAGCGGGGTTGTAAGAGGCCGGACTCTGCTTCACATGCGTGACGATGCTCCATGTGCAATGACCAATGACCCAGTACTTGGAGCCTTGGTGACCGCTCTATCAACGCGACATCGCGACATCGGTCACGAAGTGATATACATAGTCTGCCTACCAGAAACCATAGGAGTTGCTGTCGCCAGTTACGGTCCAGTTACAGTGACGAAGAATGATGGGAAGCTGAAATAGGACGAGATGCATGCCCCCATTATCTGGACAATCCGAGTCGGGCACAATAAATTTGCCACACCATGTCGAGACGTAGTTATCCAATACGAGGCTATGCATATTGCACTATGAATACGACAATGAGAATAGCCCAGAGCTTAAATAGACAAGCACAACTTCGCCATCTGTCGAAAACTGTTAATGGTTTATGGTAATGTGTTTGGGCGTCGGCAGCACTTAATTGTACAAGGTTATTTTATGGAGGTTTTACTGGACGCAAAACGCTTTGTCATAATTGGTAGAAGAAGACTCAATTGACGATTCGTATTCTCACAAGCACTGCAATCAATTTAGGAAGTTGGTCCTAACGGCACGGCATGTCAGGCATTTCCGCCACCACCATTTCCCTTGTTTCTCCATCTTAGGGGTCTGGGGTTGATAATACATACCACTAAACCCACTAAGCCGAGCTAACACCACCCCTCTCCATCTGTGTTCTCGAAATGCCATTGGGTTGGGATCATCAGGGAGAGTGATTACCCTTCGGAGACAAGTAAACCTTGGCGTAAACGTGAAGGCATGCACCGGCGGCACTTGGGCTTTCGAACCCTAAAGGTCCCTTGAGAAGCTGCACGCCCTCGAGGTGTGTAAAGTGTAATAAGTTAGACACGGACATTGAGGCAGTGGAGAGGGGGAGATGATACGCTAACTTCAAACATCGTTGCCATTTGGATCGCGAGTGACAAGAAGGGGGTTGTTACACAGCATGATGTATCACAACGCTGTGCAATAACCGATGTAGATAACGATACAGTTTCATTTCAAGCACATCCAGTTGTTAGAGCCAAAATCGAGGAACTCTGATCGAAAAATGACGAAAAATTCAAATGAGGAGTTGGTGGCTAACCCGATTCGGGGAAAAGCGAGAAACAAGACTTTGGGATGGCAGCTGTATTCAACGTGCATGAGAGTAGATTGATGGAAGTGACACCTGTGAGAACGGCACAGAAGTGGGAAGTAGGCTAGAAGGAGGCGATTACGAATAAGAGTGCATCGCGGCAAGATTGTTTGATTCGATGTCGAGTTGATCAGCAAGTGAACTCCGGTTTGAGCGTGCTCATGTACGGGATGAAAGTGGAGAGGAAGAGGGGTTGGAGATCTGCATGCTTGCCTGATTTCGCAAAAAGGGAGAAGGCGAAGGGGTGTAGGTGATGCGGGACTAATATGAGAAAGTGTTTTCATTGAGGTTTAGGCACCAAGTTAGTTGTTTAGCTGGAGGAGGAGGGATTGGCAAACGGGTTGAAGCAGGTCCCTTTGAGAAAATAACGGGTGCGCTACCGATGGTTTGCCTGATTAATTCAAGAAGGGTAGAGGTACCGCCATTTGCCCTGGCCGGGCATGTAGGAGGAAGCCCGAAGGGGAAATAAATCACGTGCTCCGACACGGACCTGACCTTTGTTGACGAAGCCGAAGAAAATTGCAGAAGAGTTGTGATGAGGGGAGTGACAAGTTACACGGTGGAGGTACACGCAGTAAAGTACATAATATCAGGAGAAAAAACATGCGTTTGAGGTGTGCAGTCTAGTACGAATTGAGATAAGATACGGACCGGAAGTGAATGACCAATGGAAAAGGCAGCGATGATCGCAGAGTGAGGGTGTCTGAAGCTACAAGGGCACAAATATGGCCTGCGGGGAAAACCGAGAGTGGTTTTTTATTCAGTCAGGTGATAAAAAAGAGAAATATGCGTCGGCCAGCGGGGTAACCTCGCGTAGAGAGGAACGGTTCCGACTCGGAGGGGGTGGGAGAATCCAAAAAAGGAAAGTGGTACCCGGAGGAAGAGGGGAATGGGCTGATTTGAAATAGATGCTGTGATGAGAATTGTACGTGGTAACTGGTGGGTTTGAATCTGTCTGAATTGCGTAGAGGAAGGGGAGGGGGGAGGGAGTGAGGAGGAAGGGTCTTCAGATCGGAGTTGCCCAGGGAGCCGCCGCGTAGAACAAAAATGGGCAAGTGCCTGGGCGCGGTGTGGTGTGACAGGGTGACAGAAGAGATCTGGCGGATCTAGATAATCTACGTAAGGGAAGGGCATGTGAAAGGGTCCAAACCGGGAAAGTCCTTTCTTGTAGCCTGGTCGAAATCCTCTTAACCAGCCTATTTTCAGCCCTCAACTACATCCCTCTCTCCGCTCACAATATGCCTCGCGCAGAGTCTACGAAAATGAGCACTCAATTTTACCACTCTCAGTTTGCTGGACAGCCCTACCTCCCTGATTCTACTCAATCCTCGCCTCAGCTCCCTGCTCAGGCTCAGCCTCAGTCTAACACCACTGCCCCGGCCCCCAAAAAGAAGCACGTTTGCCCAACTTGCGATCGTGCTTTCACGACCAGTGGCCATCTCGCCCGGCACTCGCGTGTCCACACCGGCGAACGGAACCACAAGTGTCCCTTCCCCGGATGTGAGACCCGCTGTTCGCGTCAGGACAATCTCCAACAACAGTAAGTTCTCCGTCCGACGCGGTCGACACCGTCTTCTGATCGGCTGCCTCTAGCTATCGCATCCATCTTTCACCCGGCTCACGTCGCAGCTCCACCCGCTCTGCTATCTCCCGTGCCATGGGCGGGGCTAAGCGCGGCCCCGGCGCTGCTGTTGTTCCGGAGCCTCCTAATGCGCCACCGCCATTGTCCTCGCCTCCGGCCCTTGAGCCAGCAAGAATCTATACGCATCATGGTACTCCGCCCGATTCACCGCCCCCGCTTGCACAAGCAACGCTCCCGGCAACGGCGCATTTGCCGGATGGATCATCAAGCCGATCATCGTCTTCTCCCGAGCAGTCGTACTCGCCGTATGTGCCGCTGAACATGGGAAATTCCCAATATTCGTATAGGAGTGGAACGACAACATACCAGGAGCAGTCGCAGGGATCAGGATTTACATACGTACATACTACTCCCCTCTCCCATTCTCCGCCAAACTCGTCGACCAACTCTCTCTCTTATTCATCCAGCTCTCACGACGCTTTTAACAACTCTCATCCCTCTCGCCACTCAATCTCGCACATCACCTCGTATAATGCCCCGGCAACAAGTGCTTCGTCCGCAACAACTCCGCCGTCGCCCGCCTCGTCTCACTCTGTTTCTTCACACACTTCTGGACCGCCTACCCCGACATACAATGTATATGATGACAGCCAAGCACGGTACCACAGCAATGCAATCATTGCTGATCATGGCCATCTATATCCCTCAGGTCGCTTTGATTCTCCTCCTCCCACACTTGCTCCGATCCAGGAGCGAAGGGACGACTGCCACCCCCAGTCGCACGCCTCGTCACCGTATATCCACCACCCTCAACCTCTTTCCAATGACTATCCTCATTATCCTCCCCTTTCTATCGGTCATGCCCCGTGGAAGTCGGAGAGTGGATTGCGCAAGGGCGTTGGTGCTCTCATCCAGTAGTTGTTTTCTGCCTGTTCTTCGCTGTTATATAGAGATTTCATCGGGTTATTCAACTGTAATGTGGATGTGCTCTCGTTTTGTCATTGTATCGTATCGTATATCAATTGATGGATACCCTTCCCCCCTATCATACGTGCTTGAGTAAGCTTCTTGAACAGCGACCACCACCACCATGCCGAGCGAGCTTGACAAGTAACAGTTCATTTTTTCTTCCCATAACATCCTCTTACACGTTTGTTTATCAGTCACATAGACCAGCTAATTCGGTGCGAACCCATCTCCGAAGAGCACGTAAAACGGCTTTGTCTCAAAGCTCGCGAGATCCTCATTGAAGAGGGTAATGTCCAAGTCGTTGATGCTCCAGTCACTGTCAGTGCACCGCCTTCTCCGTAAAGCTGTACGTTGTGTAACCGGACCTCACCCAAAACAATAGATTTGCGGTGACATCCATGGTCAGTTCTTTGACTTGATGGAGCTGTTCAAAGTCGGTGGCTTCTGCCCAGAGACCAACTATCTTTTCATGGGTAGGGTAGACACATATCTCTCACGCATTTGCCACATAACCAAGCTTACGGCCAAATTAAATTGTCCAGGCGACTTTGTTGATCGGGGCTTTTACTCTGTCGAAACATTCCTCCTCCTCCTGGCTCTCAAGGTCCGCTACCCCGACCGCATCACTCTCATCCGAGGCAACCACGAGTCCCGCCAAATAACCCAGGTCTATGGCTTTTACGACGAGTGTCAACGCAAATACGGTAGCAGTAATGTTTGGCGTTGGTGTTGCGAGGTGTTTGATTATCTAGCCCTTGGTGCTATTGTTGATGGGCGTGTGTTTTGTGTCCATGGTGGGCTCAGCCCAAATCTCCAAAGCATCGACCAGGTGAGTGTCACCACGACATCATTGTATTTCATCGTTGTTCTGGTTGTTATTCAGTTGCTGTCTCTCTCTCACGTTCTTCCCGGCACTAGATTCGGGCTATTGACAGGAAGCAGGAGGTGCCTCACGACGGGCCCATGTGTGATCTCTTGTGGTCCGATCCTGACGGTCGGTGTGCTAATGTTGTTGGGCGACATGATGACTCATCTGTGGGATGTGGCGGATGTGGACACAGACATTCCAGGTTGGGGACTCTCACCTCGAGGCGCCGGCTTCCTGTTCGGCGCCGATATAACCAAAACCTTTGCATACAATAATGCTATTGACCTCATCGCTCGAGCCCATCAACTCGCCATGGATGGATTCAAGCTCATGTTTGACCAAACGATCGTTACTGTCTGGAGTGCTCCGAACTATTGTTACCGGTGCGTCGTGTTGTTTGTGTTCGCTTGTGGTTTGATCGAATTATGGGCAAGCGGGATGGGCCAATAGAGCAACCATCCATTACATTACAGTATCTTCCTTCAGCGGATCTTGCTTGCACCGCTCTTGGGGACACCCTTCCACCCTCCTCACTTATTCGTTTGCCCTGATTCCACCCTTCTTTTGTCGGTCCCGGTTCTCATTTCCGTTCTTCTTTTCGTGGTGAATACTAGGTGTGGCAACGTTGCATCCATCCTTGAACTAGACGAGCACCTGGGTCAGGAATACAAAGTTTTCCACCACGCGCCCATCGTACGTGTTCGCCGGATTTTCTCTATCATGCCCTTTTTTTTATGTTTTTTATTCGCTATTCACTTTGATCCGTCAGGATGTCAGATCTGTACCAGCTAAGCGTCCCCCAGCCGACTACTTCCTATGATGGATCGATGGAATTATGTTCAAAAGACGTGTTTTTTTTAGCGTAATCATTGTACAATACCCACTCCAAAACCTTTGGCAATTCCTATTTCACACACAATCGGAACCGGTTCCCGACGCACCATGTTTTTGGGGTGCATTCATTTGGGTGGCGACCAAGGAGGGTTAGATTGGTATCGTATCGTATGAAACAGGGCGTAAGCGCCCGATCTAATGTATAGTTGGCTGTGGGCAACTGCTTGTTTAGCGAAGGCGTGCTCTCTCCCACATTGTCTTCCAACAAGAGATTGGAAAATTTTTACATCTGGTGGTGGGATCGCCAGATACGAAATTTGAAATTATAGCGGCCGGCATGTGTTTTGATACGCCATCATGTGTACCATACCAGATATGTACAGACGTGTTTTGGTGCGTGAGTCATTAGATCTATTCAATGGAACATATTGAAGGTTCTAAAGCGTGACAAAGCAATGTAGAATACAGAATTGAATCAGAGTTTTTCGGCAGTGGTCGTGGAAACAGCAGTGGTGTTGATCCCCGTGTTGTTTACGTCTTGCCTTTGGGAGCGGTCTTGGAGAACAACTTGGCCTTTTCAATGGCAGCATTACCTATGAAACAATGGTTATTGAGCTCGTGTGAGGCGTGAGGACGATAAAGCCAAAGACGTACTCTGCTTAATAAGGTTCTTTTTGTAATCAACAATGCTGATCTCCTCTTTCGTGAGGTTTTTAATGGTCTTGTCGGCGACCTCCCAGAGCTCCTCAGCCACCTGACCGATCAAACCTGTGCTAGTGGTGAGTATGGAGCGAAGTGGAACAGGTATGTCGGGAGGGAAACGTACGGAAATCGTGTGACACAATTACGACACCTCCCTCAAACTCTTTGATTGCCTTGGCTAGTGCATCAATGGAGGCCATGTCCAAGTGATTAGTGGGTTCATCTGTGATTTGTGTTTGAGAAACTATATACGCGAAACCGCAAAAAGGTTAATTACCGAGAAGGAGGATGTGTGGATGCTCCATGGCAAGCTGCGCAAATACGACACTGTTGGAAAAATCCTGTTGGATCTTATTGCGGGGTTGTCGGACAGATGACTCACCGGTTACGAAGGCCGTCGGAGAGCTGCCTGATGGGGGAAGTCTGGTGAGCACCAGAGAGACCGAAACGGCCCAATTGCGCACGCCATGCCTGTACATCTTTTTCGGGATATTTTTCGTGGAAAAGCGATTGGAAGTATTCAATGGGGCTCTTGTCGTAGGGAAGTTGATCGGCGGAGTGTTGTGAGTATTTGGCAAGTTTGAGGGCGACATGTTTGGAAATGGTACCCTCACAAGGCTGGAGTACACCAGTGATGAGATTGAGGAGAGTGGACTTGCCGGCGCCATTGGCACCAAGAATAGCGACACGGGAATCCATGCTGTTGGATGTAGATGTGAGATGAAACAGTACATGTGTATATGTGAGGAATCACGCACTCGATACCAAACGACAGGTGCTCATAAAGATAGTCCTCTTTCTTTCCGGAGTAGGAAAATGCGACGTTATCGAAGGCAATGATCGGCGGAGGAAGTTTACGGATGTCCTCAAAGTTGAATCTAAGAGTCATGAGATTGAGAAGGTAAAGATGGAAATGAAGCACGTACCGCAACGGCTTGGGGGCCTCGACCTTTTCGATGAGACCGGCAGCTTCCATCTTGTCGATGATCTTTTGTTTGGACTTGGCCTGGCGAACGAGGTTGGCGTATGTACCGGCAGAAGCAATGAATCTGTGCAAAACTTTAGCGAAGGGGTGGTGGTTACGAAGCGGGCTGCGTACTTCTTGATGTGAGCGATTTCCTCCTGCTGTTTGTGATATGCCTTCATCTGGTTGACCTCGTTCTCCTGCTTGGTCTTCACGTATGTGGAGTAATTACCGCTGTAGTAGACGAGCTTCTTTTTCATGGTAAGGTCCATGATATGGGTACAGACGGAGTCCATGAAGTCCTGAGAGTGGGATGTGATGACGAGAATGTGGTTGTAGGTGGAGAGGTAGGCTTCGAGCCAAACAACGGCACCGAGATCGAGGTGGTTTGTGGGTTCGTCCAGAAGGAGGAGGTGGGGCTTCACGAAAAGGGCTCGAGCAAGGGCGACACGCATGCGCCAGCCACCAGACATGTCCTTTGTAGGCTTCCTCATCATTTCTTGACTGAAGCCGAGGCCATGAAGGATACTTCCGGCTTTGGTCTCGAAAGTGCTGGGATCGAGTTCCTCAAGCTCTTCGTAGGCAGCGTCAAGAGCGAGTTCATCGACGTCGTCAGCCATGGAGAGCTCTTCGATACGCGCCTCGAGCTTAGCAACCTTTTCCTTGGCGGAGTTGATGATGAAATCGATGGCATTGGTATCTGAAGGTTCTGCCTCTCCCCGGACGAGGTAGATATCGATATGAGGAGGGATGTCGATATCTCGTTCAGCGATGGATTGGAGAAAGGTTGACTGATGGAGCGATGAGCAGATAGAAGATATGCAATGAACAGCAACATGCCTTGCCGGAGCCGTTTTCACCTAGGAGACCGTAGCGATTTCCGTAGTTGAGCGAAATTTCGGCCCCCTCAATGAGAAGACGGCCGTGAAATGAGAGTGTATAGGCATCAATCTTGATATCGCGACCCTTGACATCGGAAACTAAGACGCCGGCGGCACTCCTGCTGTGTGTGAGCAGTTGATCTGGAAAAATTGAAGAGCTAGTCACCTTTCTGTGGCAATGTTGAGCCTTGCCATGGAAGTGAGGTCCTCCTGGCTGTTAGATTTACTGGGAGCACCGCTGACACTTGTGAGTGGAGTGGTGCGGCCATTGACAGAGCCAGTGGGAGTTGTTGTCCTTGAGGAAGGATCTGTTGCAGAGGCGGAAGCTGCCTTCTTTGCAGCCTTTTCAGCAAGACGTTTCTGTTTGGATGCTGAGGGCGCCATGGATGACTTGGTCAGTGCTGTTTGCAAAATCAATTTATCTCTTTATTAGTCAATCATCGGAGTTTAAACACATCACCTTATGACGTTCTACAACTATTACCTCCTCCTCCTCCCTCTCCTCTATTTCTACCCCTTTCACAGCCCAACTCTAGTCCATGTCTCCGTCGTTCACCGCGCAAATGCAACCTTCTACATGCTCGCACGAAATGACGACGTGGATAGTACCGTGGCAAGCATAAACCAACTCGAACAGTACTTCAACCGGAAATACAACTACCCTTATGTTTTCCTGAATGATGTGCTCTTTGACGACAAGTTCAAGTCGCAAGCAACTCTTTATCACGCATGGATGTGTTTCATATCACCAGAATCAGAGCAGCGTTGAATTTGGTGTCATTCCCTCTGACCACTGGCTTCAGCTGGCATGAATAGACAGAAGACACGGCCGTGAGCGCCCGTAAAAAATGGAGGAGGCCGGCGTCAAGTACGGGGGTATGTGGTCGCTTATTCTTCGCCCTGTCGTTCTCACCCTTTTTCAAGGAGCCTTTCCATCCTCTATCACCCTTTCCTCGTGCTGATTGGCGTCAGATATCGCAACATGTGTCGTTTATGCAGGCGTATATACCCCTCCATCATCACTACTTGCGCCCACGGCTCACATTTTATTTAGTTCTTCTTCCAGCATCCACTCATGCTTAAGTATCGTTGGTACTGACATATCGAGTATGTTATCCCAACAGCTTCTCTCCCTTGCGTTGTCTCACTCCCCTAGGCTAAATGTACAGTATCACTGCAATATAGATTTCGACCCTTTCTTCTTCAATAACAGGACCTACTGTGTGGGTTCTCTAACTCCCTCTTTCTCCCGTGGATCTTCCCATAGCATTCACCATTTCCACTTATGAACTCCCTCCCATCGACGATACCCTCCCTCTGGTCCAACATTCGAGGCATGTTTGTCCTTCCACATCTTGCTCTTGTCACGCTCACCCTTTCCGGACTTCGGCCGCGGGAACCCCGCATATATCGCACAAGGCAACGCGCTCAAGTTTCTTTCCCATAATCACGGACTCAGCTATAATTACTGTCACCCTCTTCCACCTCCCTCGACCCACTCACATGTCCCGACAGTTTGGAGCAACTTCGAAATTGCCGACATGAATTTCCGGAGAGCGCCGGCTTATCAGGCTTTCTTTAGCCATCTTGATCATACCAGTGGCTTCTACTACGAAGTGTGTTTCCCATTTACTCCATCCTTACCCCTAAACTAGCGCTGGGGAGACGCACCTTGTACATAGTATTGCGGCCGCTCTATTCTTGGACAAGGATCAAATCTACTTGACGAGATTGGGTATCAACATGGTGACTGGTCCCACTGCCCGTCCAATCCAACGCCCCAGATGGAATGTGCTTGCGACTCGGCAAGTTCCTTAGGGGCATTGCTCACCTCACCTTCTAACCACCTTTTGAATTTGACAACCTCTTTAAGATCGGGATCGGAGCTCGTGCGAGATAGGTGGGATACTTTATTCTGGTAACGTACACGCAATAAACCGGTCCTATCCACACATACCCCAACTTGCGGTTTTTCTGGCTTAAGGGTGCAGGAGCACCTTCGTGTAACCCTCAATACGCCGATCAAACTTGTCATATGCCTCCGGTGCCTTGTCCAATGGCAAGTCATGTGAAACAACGAAGGATGGCTTCGCCTTGCCAGAGATGATTAAATCACGCAAGTAGCGATTGTACGACTGTGTATGTACGCAATGAGTATGGCAATTGCCGAGGGTGATTTTACTTTTACTCACCTTTACGTTGCACTGTCCTGTCCCGATGGTCAAGCCCTTTTCGAAGAGTTTCCCTGGACATGGTGTGAGTAATCTCATATCTCGTTGATAAACACCTCTAAACTGCTTACCAAAAGGGAAAGAAATATAACCCCTAATAAACTCATGTCAAATATCGTTCTATTGTAAAGGTGAAGACATGAAACACACTTGGCCGCAGCAGAATCGGGAGCGCCCGGATCTCTAGGGACATAGAGGCCAGGGATACCAAGTCCTCCAGTAGGCTTGACCACACGAATCAAGGCCTCTATCACGACGTTGGGCTGCTCTGTCTTGCCGTCGCCTGTGGTAGCCTGGTACCCCACAGCTACAAGACGTGTCAGAAGACGATTTCAAAGGTAGGGTACCTCCATACCATCTACCCCACGGTCGACTTCACGTCTAGATCATAGATGAACTTTGAATCTTCTACTCTCGGTATCAACAGGTGCTTACCCCCCGCGCAGTTTCAAGATCTGGTCGACGGCATCACCTTTGCTAAAATCAATGGGGATACAGCCGATTTGCTTGGCCTTGTCCAGACGTTCTTTGACACGGTCAACGACATAGACCTCAGATGCCCCTTGGATAATAGCCGAGTACGCTGCCATCAACCCGACTGGACCACCTCCGAAGACAGCAATTGACTCGCCAGGTTTAAATCCCTGTTACATGTACATGTCAGTGGATCATTGGCTTAGACCAAATGGAGCTCAGTACGGAAAGCTTGACACCATGCCATCCCTACGCGAAGAAGTCATCGAGATGTTGCGGTATTCAAATGTCGATACATACGGTGGGAAAGATATCGGCCAGCAACGCGAAATCAGATTCATTCTCCGTTCCGGGTGGCAGCTTTAATGCATTAAAATCCGCGAACGGAACACGAACGTATTCCTGACGTTCTCACATTTCAGCTTTGGACAGCTTGGATATTGTTTTAGAGAGCCCACCGCTTGTCCACCGTTGTATGGGCCCATCGCGACATACCTACGAACCAAGTCAACGACTGGCCAACTCGAGGAGACTTTTTGTTCTGCATTTCTCACCCATAGGCGCTGTTGTGTATCAATTACGCCCAAGTTACGAATCAGCTGAGAGCAGTCATATGCTGATGAAACGTAGTCACGCACCCACCGGCCTATCAGGTGGACGGTTGTTAATGTGGATTCGTGTGAGTTTTGGAGAGAGGTATTGAAGAGCAACTTACGAATCCTGGGTTGACGTGGGTACAGAAGGCTGAGCGACCTTCCTCACAGTTGGTGCAGCGACCGCAGCCGACGTTGAAGGGCATGACGACACGGTCGCCTCTCTTGAGGAGCTGCAGTACGTTAGAATCGGTTGGGAGTTCATGACGGATTGGAATGGGGGTCTTACAGTGACGGCACTACCAACTTCCTTTTGAAGATGTGAGGGGGATGGAGCAGAAGGCTCGGGAAGATACGCACGTCGACAATGCCCATGCTAACGGAGATGGTAAGTGTGGGGGGTCCTTTGAGAGGGGGGTGCGGTGTACAACTTACTTCTCGTGACCGAAAATCAAGCCAGGTTCGGCCGCGGTACGGCCCTCGTACATGTGCAAGTCACTGGTGTCCGACAGCAATCAATGCTGAGGTTCCAAAAAGTCGAACACTGAATGTACCTGCCACAAATACAAGAAGTGGTGACTATCAAGGACGTGTTATGAAACGATCTACAGGGAAAAAAGGAATTGACGACGTGCTCTTGACGATGACATCATCGGGGTGCTCAATCTTGGGCTTTGGGACGTCGCGAACGACGACACTGAATGGTTTCTCATAGACGACTGCTCGCATATTAGAGGCGTGGTTGGAATGAAGTTTGTTGGGGTTACAGGCTTGTCCCTGTATATATACATTCTCTAGAGCTTGAGAATCGATCGAAGGCATGGGGCTTCTTGTGTTGTACCCGTGATCGAAGGTTAGAGGTCACTTGTTCACAGTGTGGATGGCTCAACCATGGATACTATTTTGATTGTTTGTGTCATGTGCAGCGAGAATGGTGGGGTGCGGCTGAGAAAGGCTCGTCAAAGCATACCGCGAGGATGAGGACCGAGGGATAGAATCCTGGTAATGGGACTTTTTGTCAGTGTGTGGTGGTCGTCACTTGGTAAGAGGTCACAGGGCCTCAGTTGGCTCAAGTTGGCGAAATCATGCTACATACATCCGGTGGCTTCACGCACCTCGCCTGGGTGCTTCCATGAGCTTCAGGCCGTTGTCGATTGAGGATACTGGCCAATGTAACCGTACCCTTCTGAGCCGAGTGTTACTTTGCACGAGTAGGAATGGCCAGAGCTCCGGCTTTAACAACACAAATATACCGGGAAAAAGACTCTTACAGATTCCCTCAGCAGTACCATTAACTTGACAAATGTTGTGAGGATCGGGCCGGGTGTCGTATGGCCGAGCGGGTCTGGGGACCAAGCATGTGCTGTTGGAGCACACTTGAGGGAGCGATCGTGGGTCCAGCGTAGGAACAAGCCCTAACGTTTACCCGAGTGACGTTGTTGTTGGAGGGTATAGAAGGACGGCGCCCACACAATCTCACCCAGTTCTCTACCTAACACCGGAGACATTGAGATACTTACTATGCGTTAACAGAGACTCAAAGAGTCTGCAGTCACTCGAGACGGGGGGTATGTGCCATATCGGAAAAATTCCTGTGTCAGTCAGGACCCGTCAGTATTTAGGACAAGTTAGCATACATCGCGCGCGATAAAGAGCCCCGTCTCACTCTGGCGGTACACCCCCCCGTGTGCAAGGGTCGTATGGGGTAAGACTTGTATCGACATCACACCGCTCTGCAGTTGGTTTCCATCCTTATTGCCCCAGACCATTTCTTTCTTTTGTTTGTCAACTATAATGACCTCAAAAGTATGCACTCCTACCCTATGGTGTACCGCCGACAGGTGCGACAAGGCACTGTGAGAGACTACCTTTATATCTAACGCCCGATTTCCCGTCCAATTCGCGAGTGGGGCTAGGATTCTTTCCTTGGATCGGATTCGCTCCCTAGGCTTAAGTGTGCGAAAAGGGAATGGCATCGGCACGACAGGGCTAACCAACGCCCAACGCGATTAAGCGCTTGAATATTGGGATAGCGCCTGGTGACACACCTATACTATTCAGGAGTGAACGGATGTTGTCCAACCTAATGCAAAGTGATGATTACCCTGTGCTTGTATCGCGATGACAGGTATGCATATATAATAGTCTGCTTCATCCAGATCTGACTTATAGGTAGGCAATATAAGTAGGCTAGTAGATCCGGTGTCTTAAGGCCCATTCACCGATTGTCAACATTGATCACGGTTGTGAGCGCGTACTTACAAGTATCAAACGGAACCGCGACGCGACCGTACAAGTTTCGTGACTCAAGGGCGGTACGGGACAGTAAGTTGGTTACGGTATCGTTGACCGAAACAGCTCCCGAGGCGACGTAGTGTCGCTCAATAACAGGGTTGCTTTCAGCAGCGTGGTCGGAGATCAGCCTACCAGGAATACGTCGTGCTCCTTCTGCAAATTCCAACGGTTTGTGGCCCAAGGACGTATATGTGCACAAAACAAGGGCACGACATACTGTACATATAGGTAAATCCAAGTGCATCCGGTAGCGCTGTAGAACTAGCATCCTCTACCTGGGCAGGAGGTGGGTGGCGACACTCGACTGCGTTTCGGGTATGGATCTGTCGAAGAAGCCTGTAAAATCTTTTATTCTCAAGTTAACTGTGACGGGGTTGACGTTGGAAGGATAGCTGCCTCTGTCTTCATTCAGAAGAAAGAAACGTCTAGGGGGGCTGCAGTCTGTCCTGCCATTACTGCACTTATCAGCTGCTTTACCGAAGCTCACTGATCTTCTGTTAGGAGATTCTGACACAGGCTCGCGTAGAATTGAAGACAAACTAGCGACGATAAACACCTAAAAATGCGCGATGAATCTTTGCTCCTAGGCAGACATGGAAAAACGCTTGATCCTATCCACATTTCGATTAAGCTGATGATCGATCGAAGCCTTCATCTGGACTTTACCAGCCTCCTCTTTAAATTGATTGAAGCCCTTATCAATTCTGTAGCTAAGCCTATTGACACTTTATCAACATGCCTAATCATGGCAGTTAGCCCGTCCGAACATTTGTCAAAGGAGGCTTCAATCCGGTCGATGTCTACCTGGCTAGTGGAGGGAAAAGCCCGGACAGGCGCAAGAAAACAAACGAAGTGGAATTGTAGAGTATTGCTTTGCCAACTTCGTCTTCGGTTGCGTGGTGTACGGCAGAGGTTTGATATTGAGCCGTTGAATTATCGTGTTCTTCAAATGCCTCTCAGCGAATGATGTATTCCTATGTTCAGAACACATTAGAGAGCATTGCAAGATCACCAGGATCAGTGGGTGTGGCATCGCCAGAAGGGGCACCAACAAGGTGATATCATTAGGGTGACTGTGTATAAAGAAGGGGTGGGAAGATAAAAAGGCTAAGGAAAGCTAAGGAAAGTGCTGGGTGTTTAGTGTTCAGTAAAGATTGCCTCCCTGTCATGGTGATCGGGGACAGTACGCGTAACGTGCCTATTCGTGCCAAAGCAAGAGGTGACATGGATACCGTCAAAGCCAACCATGGCATAGCCATATGTATGGCTATTATTGGCCACTACTGAGAAAAATTTAAACTAACAACGTCCAAATGTCCATTACACAATTGTCACGACACATAACTGCGTCCAGAGGTAGCGAATGTACGAAATATATACGGTATCATGCAAGTCAGCGTAAAATAAGCTCCCGGTAACAGTAATTACTCCCAAAGAAATCATATTGTCAGTCAGGCTCAGCTACACGTATCACGCAAAGAAAAGCGAAGCGAAGACAACGCCAAGGATGGAGATACCAGAGATCGCGAGCGTAGAAGCGTCGTTCGAAGTGCTCGAGGCAGAAGCCCCACTGCGAGTAGACGAACCTGAGGGTGAAGCCGTAGGGGTCAGCAATGTAGTCGAAGTAATGACAACGCCACCACTACCAGTCGAGACAACAACCGAAGCAGAGCCAGAGACGGCGCCCGAAGGGTTCGGGAGGGCAGTGTAAAGCTCGGTGCTGGCGTGGCTGACACAGTTGGAGGAGGCGGGAATACGAGGTTCATAAGGGATAGTCGTGATGGGGCCGAGGGACTCGGGAGGCTGGGTATAGGTAAGGGTGGCGCCGTTTGAGGTGTAGACACCAGGGAAGTCTTGGTTCTCGCCCTCGCAAGCCTCGAAGGTTCCGTTTTGGGCATTGTTAGGGGCATTGTACTTGCAACCAATACGATCGTAAATGTGTTGGCAGTAGTTGGCGGCGTTGGGTCCCTTGGGATCACAGACTTTGAAGCAGAAGGCATTACCGCCCATGAAGCTGAGGGAAAATAAGGATAGGATAATTATGACACGAGTGGTTAACATACTTGTGCCATTCAATAATCTGTTCGAATTGACCGGTGAAAGCGGTGGAGAAAACGATGCCACCCATTGGATTGCCACGCTAGAATGGGGAGAAGGGTTAGTGTGTAGTGATGGTGGCAAGCTGGAGCTATGCTAACCAAATCAGCGCCGTGCGGGTCCATCTCACCACCGAAATCATCAGCGGCGAGGTTGATCAAGGTCTGGTCGATGAAACCAACAACCTGGACGTAGTCGGGAGTTTTCATGTACTGGACACCCTGGAGGGCACCAGCAGGGATGATACGGGTACCACGACCGGGTTTGGTGCACCAGGCAATCATCTCGCCCTCTTGGTCGGCAACAGTAGAGTTGGGGGCGGCTGGGGCCCACAGGCAGAAATCTGGGGGAGAATTGTGAGTGGAGCAGGGTGGGCTAACGTGGCAACGGAAACATACCATCAAGGGAATTCAAAAAAGAAGTCTGGCAAAGGGAGGTAGGACCTTCCGTGGTTGAGTTGCAACGGTTGTAGCCGAACTGCTGGCCACGAACAAGGCCAGTGTCAGTATCGACCTTTTCAGGCTGCGGAGCAAATCAGTACAGGCGGGTCGACGGCAGGCCGCGACGGCTTACAATGCCCGAGGGGTATGTGAAGCCAGTCTTGGAGGCGAGGGGCGTTGCGGGGAAGGAACCGGTGACCTGTGCATTGGCCAGTGCGCCAGAGAAGAGGACGAAAGCAAGAGAGAAGGAGAACATGGCTAAGGCTAAGGAGCGGTCGAGTTGGATGAGAGAAAGAAAAAAGCTGGACACGTGGGACAGCGAAACAACACCAATTTATCCCACGATCAATGTTCTATT
This sequence comes from Podaxis sp. AQ795752, assembly GCA_018524425.1. Lineage (NCBI taxonomy): Eukaryota > Fungi > Basidiomycota > Agaricomycetes > Agaricales > Agaricaceae > Podaxis > Podaxis sp. AQ795752. The sequence goes on along the minus strand of JAEUWK010001249.1, from coordinate 20,230 downwards.
TTTATCAAATTCCTCGTCACACCAGCCTCTGCTCCCTACAATCCTCGCAAACCTTGTGAGCCGTTATAGTACCCTCGACTTCCAAGTAGCAGCCAGCAGTCTCTCAGCGCCGTTCATCCAGCGCCTGTGAGTGCGACAAGTCCCATCATGTCCGTTGAGACGTTCCAGTACAGTCGTTCGTTGGGGGAAAGACAGACACTCGCTCACCCACGCGCACTGGTGGGAAGAGCCAGGATATGGGTGAAACTCAACACTGACGGCTCTATTTTATAGAGTTAGGTAGGGTCGTAATACCAAGAGTCTTGGCATGGACCAACTTTGATAAGGTTACCCTATTAGGGGACATGTTCCATGCAAACAGCTTTCCAAAGAGTTGTCCACGAGACGGGCACCTGGGACAGCACCCTTAAAAAGGGTTTGGTCTTCGGTTGTTTATGACTTAGCCCGACTCACAATGTACACGTTGGTCCTTGTGCGGTTGTTCATCCTTGGACACTAACTCCTGCTCTGGTTCAGGTGTTGCTTCGGGAACCCAAATATGGTCGGCGAGGATGGAAAGTCATGTGAGAGCAACCAAACTGGCACGGGGAAGTCCAACGCAATGCGGGATGAGATTCCCCTTCAACTTTCTCTACCCCATCCAAGTGTCCTCCCAGTTTCTCTGCTGGGACCAACAAGAGGCCAAATGGTGCTGACTTTGTTGAAGTGGACATTTTCAATGCAGTTAAAAAGTTGATAGTAGTTCCACTCTCCATCTTCTCTTTTGCCACCTCCAAAACCACATGAATAGCAAATTTGCACTCAGGTATGATCACAGGCTGTGGTTGGGCTGGTGGGTGTATAGAGTTTATGAGTCACCTATTGGGTACATTGACTTCTGTTTTTTAGTTTATTATTGGTGATGTTGGTTCTGTATTTTGTGTCATGCTGGTTGATGGAANATCGAGTCACATAAGTCAAAATTGAGCCAGGAAACTTTTTCCTAATGAAAGCTTACACGTAAAATGCTTTGTCTGGTATGAGTGTTACTGGTTTCCATGTGAGACTTGCAGAACCTTTAACTAAAGGAAGACTGTGGAATTATAATGACGTGACTAGTACACGTGCGTCATGGGAGTTTGGAAGATGCTTGTGATAAACTGCTGCAAGCTCACAAGTGGTTGGGGGTAAGTATCCCCAACCCTGCGTTTGAAAAGCCCTCTCCCCCCAACACCTTGGTAATATCCTTTGCTAAAATGACCACGAACCCCATCCACATCGACGATGAGACTCCCTTCGTCACGGCTCCTTCGTCGGGGAACACGACACCATACAACCATGATTCGAGTATTCCACCGACTCCAGGGGAGGGTATCCACTTCACGCCTAAGAGGGCTATGGCTTCGTTCGACAACCTCATCGCTCTAGCCAACTACCAGGAGCGCCTGAAGGATGCCAGGAGAGTTGTGTGGAGGGATAGGGGTGAACCCGTCGTCGAGTTAGAAACCCTAAAAGAGTGCTTTGAACATGCTGCCAAGGGAGGATTTCGTGCGTGGCCTGTGTTGACGATTAGAGCTCATCGCCGTCTTACTGGAGGTTCCTCATAAGGTTCCGGCTTACTGGCGTTTGGCATTCGCGCCTGTATAAACTTGGTCCTTGCTTTGATTCGCATTCACCGCGTTCCCAGGTAAGTCTTGCTTACCCTGTCATGTGAAGGCAGGTACTCAAAACCTCACACCACAGAGATTATAGACTGGCACTCATTCGGCATGCGCTCTTTGGCCAAGATACATGGAGGTTTGCCACCATGCTTGGTATGTATTTCATTCTCCTGTCTGACGGATCTCCGACTCTCTTTGTAAAGGTACATTCACATCCCTCTACAAATTCCTCATCAATGCACTCCCTATCCTCATACCCGCGTTGTCTCCTTCGGAGCCCTCAAGTGCAGTCGTAGAAGATGACGACCTCGAGGCTCAACTGCCCAGAGCAGTCGAAATAGCGGAAAATCGTCGGAGAACGCGACTTTCCCTCAGCGCAAGGACTAGATTGATTCTCATCCGTAAAAGGACGCGTCGATGGCATGCAGCATTAGCTGGAGCTGTCGCAGGTGGTCTGGCAATTATGTGGGAAAAGAGGAGTAGAAGGGGATTGATTGCGCAACAACTATTCGTTCGGTGAGCTCTTGAGTCTTCTCAGCGCATATACTTGGTGATTTACGTGCATATAGCGGTCTTCAAGGTTCGTATAACGCATACACAACACGCAAAGGTATCCATATACCCCATGGAGATGTTCTTGTTTTCGCCCTTGCGTAGGTTTCTTATGATGTCATCCGTTTTCTGGTTCTCATTTCCATACAGATGCGGTCAGATCATGTACGCGTTCCTCCTTCGACCGGATACCCTGCCACGCTCATATATAACTTGGTCTGTTTTATCTCCACTTGCATCAGTTGAGAATCTGATTTGATAACCAACAGGATCGGTCAAGCTGGCAAGATTTCCCCTGAGTGTGTTCGAATGAACCATGACCTTTTCAGGGAAGGAAGGTGTAATCTGGCGGACCTTGACAAAGTCCTTGCGTGCCCCGTACGTCCATGTTTTTCCAAACAAATTCGTGTTCCCACAGACCTTCTGTTCAGGATATTACGCCATTTAATACAGCGGACTTGCTTGCGTTCCGGAAGAACTGTCTTAATCCACCGTCACCGCCTGCATACGTTCATCGTTACGTTCCTTGTAGTGCCGTACATCCCGCTGTTTCTGCCTGCTCCGCCGTTCCACTTGACCGCTTCTTCGCTGTCTTTAAATGGATGCTTCCCATTTATGGAGCACTCCATTTCGTCCCGCCGATCCTGTTCAAGTGGAAGAATTTCCTCAAAGATCCGGGTGCAGTGATTGTCAGGGCAGGTTTGGGAAGTATGAGGAGCTCGGCGTTTCTGGGTGTTTTCGTTGTCATCTACCAGAGTACGCCATCTTGTCACAACCTCTCATTCACCAGTCTTACAGATATGCTGCTAAACAGCATTATTCTGCTACAAGCATCATTTACACAAATATATCACCGAACTCAAGAGAGGCATCAAGCCTTCTAATGTGGCAACCGGTGTCCTCAAAGGTATCCCGCAAGCCGTCGTGGACCTGCTTGTGTCAAAGGTGTCATTCGTGATCTTGGGTCTCGCGTCTGGCCTTTCTTTGTTCATAGAGGAGAAACGGAGGAGGGCTGAATTGGCGATGTATGTTCTGCCAAAGGGGCTAGAGAGTTTGTGGATTATGTTAAGAGGACATGGGTTAGTTTTTAAGACAGGGAAGTGGGGCGAGACTTTGGTGAGTCATCTACTTCTTGAGCCGAAATCCCCACTGATCGACTTTGAATCAGCTGACTGCGATCGCTATGGCCATGGTGATGGTAAGTGGTCTTCTGTAAGCCGGGTGGACGTTCTGTCGTTTGCTGATGGAACGTGTCATAGACAACATACCAAAATGACCCGCAGCACCTTTCAGGACTTGTTAGAAGGGTCTTATACCAGTTTATTGGACCGAATTAAACAATCAACCATTGGATGTGTTATATTGTATATCTGTTGTTAATTGTAAAGTTGGTGCTGAATATTCTCGTTGCACCCAGATCAACTGCCCCGTCTGCCGAAGGAAGGCATGCATCGACAAGCGCTTTTCCTTTCTTTTTATGCGGAATCCTTGAATGGCACCCCTGGGAGAGATGAATTCGCGATTTTTGTAACTAAGGGCGAAATTGGTTTCTCCTTCCCGGCTGTCTCCTTTGACACAAAGGTTCGGCCTTACGGTGACCCATTGAGCTATCATTTGTTCTAGTACTCGCGTTGTCCCCGGTGGTTTTTACGCTGTGATAAAGAAACCTAAAAGAAAAGCGTTGATGGCTGTGGTGTTGATGCTAAAAATAATCCTGGTGAGACATGAGGAAGGTAACTATACAGGACAGACTACATGAGAAACCCAATTGTTAGGAGCGCGCTGAAGAAGATCCAGAAACTGGGGGTCTTGCGCCTGAAGTTTTGAGGATCTACTCATCACTTCTTCGAACTGGATGTTCTTTGCAATGCTCGAACTCTCATGGATCACCTCGGATGTTCTGTCTAGACTGCCTTTGCCGTCCGTAGCGCCAGTGAGGATGTAGGCGCGTAGGCTCATATCAAGAGGACTGGTTTTGTGACAAATTTTGAAACTTGTTTCGCGGTCTCATTTTTCACCTAAATTTTTCGAAAATTTGTAGATCTGTGGGACTCCAGCGTTGAATACTACATGTAAATTTTCATTCGGTTGTACAAAAAATGCGTTGCGAAATATAATTTGGTGCTGAAAGGAATGTTAAGTAACTGTGATACCTAGAAATAACATAGTATACATGCCACAGATAATAGTTCTACGCATTTTTTGGCCAAAATGTGGGAGAATGGTGGAGGACGTGTGAAAAACCTTAAGGTGTCACATTTCCCTGTCAGGTGCAGTATCAAAGAGGTTGGTAGTGCCAGAGAAATCCATTCAAAATATTTCCATGCTATAAATGCAAAAAGACTTCCATAAGCGAATAGATAGGGGGGTAGCTTGTATACTATACATCCTTTCAGGGGAAACGCCTGTATCTTTTGAATTTTCGTCTCCTCCAGGCGAAGTTACCAAAAGCGTGACGAGGTGACACGAATCACATATTCATTCATTCCGTGCAATCGCCAAGGCGGAAAGAGCCAGCATCTGGATGTCACAATATCTCGACCGAAGACAAGCTCAACAATCCTACAGACCCAAAAGCGGGGTGCGCACACTCCAATTCCCTCTCAAGAGCCAAAAAGCCAAAAATTTATTCACACTACTTCTGATTTCTCTTCCAGCTAATGTCCCCTGGCCTTCAACGCGCTCGCGAACCATTCCGCCTGCGCAACGCCGTAACTGGCCTCGGGCTTGGACTTTTCGCTCTTGGAATCTACTCGTACTCTATCAGTGCTGTCAAACAAGACGTGTTTGACGATATCGACGAAGAAGCTAAAGCTCTGGCGCGTGCGGGTACACTTTCCGGGACTGCTTCAGCTTCAATACCTTCGGTTGACACATCACCGGCACCCGTTCTCGCTATGGCACCCAAATCGCCGCCAATAGCATTGAGCAAGGATGAGGAGCAGAGAATAATGCAGAGTGCTGTCGAGGCTGCGACGGGTACTGGTGATAATAATGGCGTGCGGCGACGGGAGAGTGGGGATGCGACCGTGACGCCGACGAAGGCATCATCGAAAGAGGGTAGCGGTGTCCTCCAGCGCTTGGGTAGGATGCTTCCTTGGTCTGGATCCAAGGAATGAGACTTGTATGACGCCCGAGTTCGGTTGACGACATCGGAAACATCTTCAAAACGGTCGTAGAATAGGGTTTTGCTTTATACAACTTATTCGTCCGTCATCTCCAGCCATCTCCGGACAGCGCAAAAAACAAACCTAATACACATGGTGCATGTAAGACTCTAATTCAATGGAACCTCGACCGTATCTCCAACCTCGTCCTCGCCGTCATCAACAGTACTATTTGATCTCTCCTTCTCCACCGGCGGCGGGGGCGGAACCTCAATGCTCGAAGGTGAAATAACACTCTCCTGGGCCTTCACGTGGCCCTTCATCTTCTGCGAGTCCTCTGTGATCTTGGGCGATCTCCTGCCGCTGTCATTGTCACCACTAGGTGGGGAAGAGGAGGGGAACTTGAAATCACGCTTCATTGAGCTGGAACGTCTGTGCGCGTCGGCGGAAGTCGGTGGAGGAGAAGACGTAGTTGTTTGTTCTTGTCCTTCTTGTTGTTGTTGACGGCGATCCTCCTCGCTGTGGGCTTCCTCTGCTTCCTGTGGAGATTCGAAGCGGACTGTGTGGGATGACCCGGAAGCGGCGGGTAAAGAGCCGGCTGTGTTTCGGGAGGGTGGAGGCATGGACGCGCGGTTGGAAGAAGTCGGGGCCTTGGGGGTAGACGTGGTGGGTGAATGGTGCAGTGAGGCTTGGGACATGGATTGTGGTCGGTTGAAGCCTGCCGAAACTTGTGGTGTGTTGGGTGCGCCGAGGTAGTAAGCTGCAATAGGAACCATCCTGTATTGTTGTTAGTGCAGCTCGACAATAAGCGGTGACTTCCTACCCACCTTCTCTCAGCATGACACGCGAGAATCCAATGTGGCTGGACCACCGGTATGCTCAACTGCAATGCGCGCTGATACTCGACTCCAGGTGCCCCAGAGTTTCCAGCAGCTTGAGCTCCGGAAGGCGTCGCCGCAGGTGTCGTACACACAAAGTGCGTGGTATCAATCTGAATCTTGTCGCTCCACTTGGCCTTCATCTCCTGCAGTGCCATCTTCGCGTTCTCCAACAACACGGAATCTTGGACATTTCCGAAGCACACACAGATACCTGAAGTATCCGTCATTGTATGTGTTCGGACGCGAAGCAAATTCGACGGGTATGTACCAGCGGTTGTTCGGAGGATGAGCTGGAACGAATATTCGGTATCAAGTTCAAGGCCCGAGAGTTTGGTGGAGGTATTGTTGTGGGGGGAGGGTATAGCGGCGAGTCGCTGTCCGTTGCGGTAGATATCTAGTGANCCCTTCTTCTTTAGTCCCATGATAGAACAGAATCTTTCACTCTTGATCCTTTCAAGTGGCTTGGTAAGGAGATCAGCTGGCATCTCATCTGTTGATAAATGCATAGGCTGAATCTTTTTCATTACTACTTTCTCATGTAGCCAGTAGAATGATAGATCAAGGTGTTTCATCCAACTATGATGGTCAGGGTTTTTGGCAACTGATATTACAGACTGGTTGTCAATGTGTAGCACAGATGGTGCACATGGCATATAACCTAACTCTTGTAGTAGATTCTAAACCCATAGGACTTCTTTTCCAGCATCATTAGCAGCAATATACTTAGCTTCTGTAGTTGATTTGGTTACTACTGGCTGGCATTTACTCCTCCAACACACAGCCCCCAAATCCAGCTGAACTAGGTAGCCTGTTGTAGACTTCCAAGTATCTTTATCACTGCTATGATCTGTATCAACATAGGTCATGAACAACTCATTTCCAATGTTAGGGTCAGGTCCATATGTGGGTTGATAATCCAATGTGGCTCTCAAATATTTGAATAAGTGCTTGACAGCTTTCCAGTGCTGTATTCCTGGGTTTGAGTTAAAACATGCAAGAACCCCTACAGCATAAGCAATATCAGGCTGGGTCATGGTAGGCATGAAACTTGGTGTCTACTCATATACTTTGTACTTAAACAAGTGTATTTTGTCATGTCCTTCAACATAAAGCTGGTGACAGTTGTTGATAGATGGCCTTTTCATAGGCTGAAAGCTGTTGATAACCAGTTTAAAGTGAAGACAATCCAGTAGATTGAGACATAGTTGGTGGCTTGTAGTAATCCTTAACTAGACTCAAAATAAGCATTATAAAACAAAAAAGATAAGATATTCCTTACAACTTTCCTAAGCTCTTGGGATACCTTAACATGCTCTTCAAAACCCCATTTCTCTTGAAAATACATCATCTTGCAACCTGGATCAAGGACTAACACATGGTAAGCTATATATTCACATTGAATCATTGAATACTCAATCAAGTGGAATGAAATATGCATTAGTATCAATGATAGGTTGATGCCATTTGCTAAGCTTAGCAATTCCAGCATCAATCCTTACCAAGTAAGGGGGAAAAGGTGAAGGTGGCTATGCTATCTGGAACTTCCATGCTTCCTAAATTGGTTCTACAAAGTAATGCAATATATCACTTGCACCCAGCTATACCCTACAAGCCCTAATAACTTTGGGCTATTTGGATGTGTTCAGATGTGTTCAAATACATTCAAACCATTTTCACACCTGTAGTTCCTTGCTAAACTGTGAACTGAACTTCTCCTAGACCCCTGGACCTAAACCCAAACTGGACTGAACTTTTAGATTTAGTTCAGGAGGTTTAGGTTTGAACCAAAGTTCCAAACCAAACTTTGGTACCCCTAGCAATGATGGGTCTATGATGGTCATACATTGATAATGATGGTTTGATATAGCATTATTCTATAGATAACAGCTACCTGCTCTTCATCTCATGAGCATGCTTTTACCTAGTTAGGTAGTATCTCACAAGGATGTTTTTTATCTGGGAATTTCAATACATGAATTTATTTGCTTGGCATTCTCAGAACCAATATTTTATAAGTATCTAAACTGATGGTTTTGGACATAATAGGACTGTCTGCTATACTTTGGACATGATGGGACTGCCTTGTATTCATCCCCTGATATGGTAAGTCCATATAACATTGGGTATGTATGCATTTCAGATTTGACAGAAGCTATGACTAGTAGTGCTTGGACATAACTTGCAGTCCTTATCCTAACTTGTATGACCTTGACAGGTCTGAGTCTTTTCACTGATGTACTGTTGGTTCTCAGATTATTTATGTCACTTCAGATAGATAACTGACACCATGAGAGAGCAAGGATATCCAATGAACATAGTCAGTACCTTCAATTTTGATGAGTATGGATGGTGGGACCAATTTGAGATCCATATCTGCATGCCCCAGGCTTGTCTTGCAGGACTAGAGTTGGCCCGGGCAAGAGGAGGCCTGTGGCTGGAGATAAGTATATATATGTGTAATAGATGCATAATGAAACTTTTGTTACATCTAAGCTTTTCAGACAGTATATGGGCTTGCGTTGATGCACGACTCCCAGTGAAGTCCCAAGGGTATAAGTTAGAGTATGTCTTAACCACAATGTCTCAGCCAGCCCTGCTTTCTCCATCACCTGAAATCATGCCCTGTGCCCCGCGGACCAAGCTGACTGCCGGGAAGTCAACGGGCGGATTTGTGCCACGCGTCTCAACTCTTCGCAAAATACACAATCGACCCATACCATCACCAGTATCCCAGCCCCAGCCCCAGCCCCAGCCCCAGCCCCCATCCCAACACAAGGTCATCAGGGCAGGGTGACGCGAACCGCTAGAAAAACTACAGGAGCATTTGCACCTTACCGAGCTGCGGCTTCTCAGAGTGCCCAACCAGACCACAGCGTGTCAGTAACCTCTTCTCTACCCTCCACATCAGCACCAAGACCAGAACGAGGCTCGGGAAGGCCACTGCGGTGTCGCGTCGTGTCGCGTCATGGCGGGGGCCGTGTTCAAGTTTAGGCATTGGCAGTAGGTCCGCTCTGCAGGATACGCACTCGAGCTAAAGTAGGAGCGTTAATGCTCCCTCGACACATTGCTCACCTCGTCTGAAACAGACTGCCAAGAAATCAACAGGTGAGGCTCCTCCGCAACAGTAGGTTTCACATAATATCAGAGTGCAGGTTCAGCCCGTCAGCAAAGGGAATTACATTGATTCCTTTGGTGGCTATGAATACTTCATGATCAGTACTCAGTTATAGACTGAAACCGTGGGACTTGAGATGGGAAGTCGGATCTTGGAGGAGAGTGGAAAACATTGAGCATGTTTCGTCGAGACAAATCAAGGGCCTGGCCAATATAACTTAATAGAATGTGCGCAGTCGCAGGCGTGCTTTGGGGAACTGCTTCCGGCTCTGAGGTTGTCATGTCTAGGAGTGGTGTATCGAACAGTATATGCAATGCTCCAGTGTTGAGCAATTGTGATGTAATGAGTTGAAATAGCAATTGACTTCTCTAGGGCTAAACTGCATAGAATCAAGAGACATCAGAAATCATGATGTAAACTAGTACATCTTCCATAGAAGGGACAACTTCGATGTAGGGTGAAGATAATTGTAACTTATGCTCATCGAAAGCCCAGGTGCCCAGATATTACCCTAAAAGAAGGCTTTTATCGCTTCGCTTTTAACAACCTTGAAGCAATGAAAGCGTTTAACCAGTGGCTAGATTAGTGCATGCCTGCCAACGCCTTGTGGTCATCCGCCGCTCAAAGCGATGATACCAACATACGTTGTGTTGGGCCTTTATTTAGCCTGTGTATGACGCAATGGCACTGTGCCGAGGCACTGAATATGAGATATGAAGAGGGTATAAGATGGGCAGTGCTGCCCACAACTTCTTCAGAACCAAACATACTTCGCCCGCTTTCCTAATATTTTCTTTGTCCCTGCCTTTTCTATCCAATCGACTCACCACACCTAGGCAGAATAACCAGACCAACACAAGCGCTCGCCCCCAACGCTCCTCCAACTCGGGCGGAGACTACATTCCCCCCTCCACCAACTCGATTTACAAGGCTTATGGGGCTGAAGGCTTAGGATCATACGGCGTAGGATCATACGGCGTATGCCAAGGCGAGCAATGTTATCGAGGCACTTGACAGGGTTGAGAGCGAGAAGTAATTGACGCATCTGCTAGGCATTGCCTATGCAGTGAGGTGTTTTCTTCGTTTTGCATGCATGCTTGTTCTCACAGTGAGGTTGGTACAGGAAGATGTTGTGTTAAGATCATTCGTTCGGGCTTAGGTTTTGACTTAAAGAACCGATTCTCGGGATGTAGTTGAGTTTCGCCCTGTTTATTCAATTAAGTGATACCGGGGCTTGGGCAATCGTCAGTTAAAAGATAAAGGGGCGCAAGTTTTCCAACAATCTATCCATGTGTTCACCTAGCCAGTAGTGATATCCTTCGGGTGGGAATTTTCCTGGGTAGTCGATGCCCATCACTATATCTGACTTGCGAATAGATTTTCGGATATCTGCGATAATAAGATAAGAAGAGGGAGATTCACGTTTGGGGGACGACATACTGTGTTGAGGGTGGATGTATAGAATGTTTGAAGGTTGCGCCATGATCCATCTACGTTCGTCGAGGTATGAGGGTGGGATGTAAGTACGGCAGAGGGTGCGCAGGCTTTCGGCCACCACTTGCTCTTTCTTATTCAAGCTGGTGCCAATGGAACACAGAATACGCGCATAGTACATTATGGTTATTGCGCGGTATTTCTGCGAATAGATGCGCAAGTTGTATCATCTGTTTCAGAGTCTCAATAAAGGGGACTCACAGCCGCAATTTCAGCGGTTTTGTACGCAGGTGGTTCACTGTGAGCGTCAAGGATTTGCCGAATATCATTCAAAGCCGCAGTCATCTCGGCTTCGAAGTTCGGGGGGAAGACATCATAACGATAAACGTCACGCTGCTATAGATCAGTCGATATACAAGGTCATCACAAAGAAAGTCGCACGCGAGTTGGGATACTCACTGGCGAACCCGTTTGAGGTGCCTCATGCCAGCCCTCAAGATCCAAGAAAGCGTAGTAGCGCGTCTCAGATTTCTTGACGAATATCCGAACATATAACAATGGGGCAAATGGCAGGCCAAGAGCGTTATTGTCCTCGAAAGTATGTTGGCGGGATTTCACGAGGTCGGAGATAAGCCTTATGTCGCTAGGTCGTGTAGTATTGTTGCAAGCTACTACAAGTCGTTGCAGGTTAGGAAGGAGAAGCGGTTGGGTCAAGTCGAAACAGAGTGCGGCAAGGGTGGTGCGGAAATGGGCGCAATGACCGATGTCAAGAGTCTCCAGTGAAGGAATTTGGGATAGAAGATTGGGGAATAAGTCGGCGTGCAGGTCTGAGTTTTGTTGAATAACGAGTGCCTTGAGTTGGCAGCGTGAGCGTGAGACGAGGGATACGATGCCGGGGATTGCTGATGCGTTGTAGCGCAGCTCTACAGTCATGAATGTGACTGCGAGGGCCTCGAGCGCTGGGAGGGTTGTTTCGCCCAGTCGTTCGAAACACGCTTGTATGTCTGTCGTGGCGTAGAGATACAGTTCACGGAGACGGTGGTGGGAGATATATTTGGGAGGTAGAGTAGGGAATTGATTATGGACGCAGATGAGGACTTCGAGGTTTGGTTGCCTTTCGAGTTCAGAAGGAAAGGCACCTGTTGAAGAGCCATATGTAATATATCTCGTCAATTGGCTCCAAGGCAAACAGACTTCATATTTCTCGAGTGATCCAGAAACGTCGTTGAGGAGGACTTCAGTTAAAGATGGAGCGATATTGAAAAGGTCAAAGCGAGTGGTTCGCCTCTCTCCGTGGAAGGCTGTGCTCGGCCGCGAAATCTTCGGTCTGAAGTAGATTTTCAGAGAACGCAGAAGCAGAAGCTGTCCTTGAGCCAAGCCGAATTGTCGCTGTATTTCGGTTACATCCATTCCCTGGATTAGAATGGTCTCCCACTGAGAAGAGCGACTTATGGTAGGTACAAGGATTCGAAAAGGGTCCGGAGGAACTGGTGCAGTGAAGCGGGAGAAATGGAATGAAATTTGGAGGGGTGTGGATCCAGAACGTTTGAGCAACTCTTGATGCATTGGGGATGCCTCTTCTGCATTCTCGTTGGTTACTTGAAGTGTGAAGATGTTCCAGCACCGTGGGAACGAGAAGACGGCCTGTCTCCATGAGCGACAGATCTGTCCCAGAATCCATGGGATAGCTGCGTTTGAGAAATTGGGGTGATCACGTCGGGAGGAATCTGTATACGTGCCAAATATTTGACCCAGAATATCAAGCGGTAGCTTTCTCTGAGCGAACCCCTGATCTCGTGAGGTCTGTGTCCTTGAGTGAACAGGTGCAGAAAATGATATCTTGGTAGCACACCATGTATATCAACTCCTTTGATATGATAAAACGATGAAAGGATAAGTCTTCGCGCACGACGAGTGCTTGTTACAAGTAGTTTCGGCTGACTGGAACCTGGTGGGTGAGCCTGTGTAGTGTGGTGTGAATTTGATGAACAAGATTCGTCATCACGGGTCGGGTTTGGCCGTCTTGCTCGTATCGATAAAAATGCTGAAAGACACCAGTGAAGATAACTCATGGATGCTTATGGGGGATTGCTACGGCTACGAGTCTAAAGCTGCGAGACTGGCGTCATTAGCAATCTGGGGGTAGGACAGTTGTTTGGCTCGGCTGGTGATGGCAAATAGGGTGTTGAATGTGCGAGGGCCATAATTCAATTGAACTCGCTCTTCCAACCTCTCTGCAATGTCTGGCGAATCATCCAAGCGGTCATCTCTTATAGATGTGTGAGTTGAACCTCTTGCTCAACCTGCGGATCCCGCTGATTTGACCATATCTTGTGCAGAACATACCAACAACTACACGGGATCCTCTCAAGCCAAGCTGATAATGTTCCCATCGACCAGCTCAAGGAATACCTTACGTCGAGAAGAGACCAGCTCGGCAACGTCAAAAAACCATTTGGAACGCCGTCAGACGCGTCGAAGAAGAAGATCGAGAGCGGTTCTGTAACTCTAGCCGATGGTGTCACACTGCGGACGGATATCACGGACGAGGAGTACATCTATGCCATTAGCGACAAATTCCAAATTGACCAGGTGCAAGCACTCATCTTCCTACGCTCCTTTTTCTATAATGAAGGCATTCCGTCCATCACCTCCGACACCTCGATAACAGAAGAACTCCTTGAAGCCGTTACTCCCTTCTACCTCGCTGAAAGGCTCGCTGTGATGCGCGTCCTGATCCCCTTATTCCGCGCCAAAGAGAATGGTGACGACCTCCTCTCCGAACTTGCCTCAGAAATTCTCCCACAAATCATCCAGGATGATCCCGAGTTTGCGGAAACGCTCTTGAACGAATACACACAGCGGACGAAGGAGAGGGTGCCAGAAAATATCCGGAGTGATCCAAAGGCGGCTACATCGTGGGCAAAACAGAATGCAAAGGAGCAGTTGGTGCAGTTGGAGGTGTTATTCTGGACGATGTGGGGGCATGTGCCGTGCAGTGGTCCTCTGGTGGTGAAGATTTTTGAGGCGGCATATTCAACCAACCTCGGTTCTTCTCAAACCAATGGAACATTGTTGTTGGACGAAGAGAGTGCACAACTACAGCAAGATCTGGCGGCCCTATGGATGCTTATCATGATCGAAGTGCTGGAACTTGAAAACATTGGTGAACCCGAATTCATTGGTTCTGTCGATGAGTCGCAATCACGATCCACATACATCGCCTCTTTCGATTCCATGAAGAAATTACATGAGCTTGTGGTATCTCACGGTGACAGCCAATTTGCATGCACGTATCTCGCTTGGACATTCGTCCTTTCGCGTTTGGCGGATAGCCCTACACACGCCCCTTTTGTTGAATCCCTTTCCAGCTCCAATGGCCGGACATTCTCAAAGAGCAAGGAACCAATACATATGCAAATGCTTCAGGCTTGTCTAAGCCCAGATGCTGGTCTCTTTCAGCTCCTCCTCTCACTTCTCACACAATCACCCTTGTTCGTTACTGCGGTGGCATGGAAGACTGGTTCCTGGATCACTGATCCTAACGCTATTGCATTCCGCTCTTTGCTGAAAGGTGTGTGCTGTAACCGTGCTCCACTATTACAAGTATCCTAACTTTGGCCACTTTAGGCCTCATCATCGCTCTGGTCGAGCTCGTACCCGTCGAACATATACCCGATTTTGACCTCTTTGTCGAGGTTTGGGTAACGCTTTTCGGCCGCAGTGAAAGCCAGTCCGTCACTGCCATCTGCGCACAGTTTTGGCAGGCGGATTGGCAACACGGTATTGCTCGTCGTGCAATCTTCGACGTCGCACGTTCTCGCTTCCCCATCCAGTTCCGCCCCCTCCTACGACTACTACGTTCTATGACCGGAACCGGCTTCCTCGATACGGATTCACTCTCAACAGCTGACCACCTCATAGAGGCGCCTGAGGACCTCAAACAACAGCGGGATTTATGCGGTCGACACGTCTTCTACTACTTTGACAAACTGTCGTCATACTCCCAAGTTATACCCCTGTCTGCGTGTAGCGGAGCCCATGCACTTTACGAAAGGCAGCAAGAGCGATACGGGACCTCAGCTTCACAGGGACTCTCCTATATCAACCTAAAACCAATCAAGCTTCCTGGCGGTTCCACCCTTCCCACTAGGAGCGTTGGGCGCGTCATCAGCGGGGACAATAGCGAGCACCTGGTCATCTGTTGGCAGCATCAGCATTCTGGTTGGAAGCTTATACTGGAGCTTCTGACAGACTATGTCAATAAAAAGCGCCTGCAAAACTCCGGCCCTTACCAGGACATATCGTTCGCGCCTAGAGGAAATGTCCAAACCCTATCCCTTCCACTGGCAGAGATCGGAGTGGATTTTGAGGCGGATGATGGCGAAACTCTTATCACAGAAGCCCTCGATCTCGTTCGGAGCTTGATCTACGATAATCCTGTTCAGGCAGAGCAGTTGATGCAAGCTATGGAAGCAGGTGATTCTGTCGTTGCACATACTATGACAGAAGCACAACCTCCTGACCTCGTTCAGCTTACGACCATGATCCTTGAAGAGGCACTCGCGAGGACCAATCCCAGAAGCCGCACACCTGCACGAACGCAGTTGATTACCTCTGCCATGAGTGTTCTTGCCGCACTCCTTGCATTACCTGGATACTCCAACCGCGTCTGGTTGTACATCCGGTCTACAGCGGCACTATTTGGGTCGGACAAAACGACTGGTTTTGCCTCGGTTGCTCTTACGTCAGAACGTACCACGGGGCACTATACCATGACGCTGTCGCTGCTCTATCTTGTCCAGCAACTATTCAGGGAGGCCTCTGTTTCTGTCCTCCCTGACAATCAGCGGCTCCAGCAACTCAAGGAGGAAGTCCTCTTACGGGCAGCTCGTTTCGTTCATACCGAGATTTGGGTAGAGCACCTCAGCTGGAAGTACGCGCAGTTAGGTGATCGGTTTGAGATTGGGAGGAGGCTGTCTTCTTTCTATTCCGAAATCCTGGAACATGCTCCGCCTACTTTGCGCGATGGACCGTTCACCATCCTTAGTCAGACTATCGCAGACGCGCTCTTGTTTAGAGCGACGACCTCGAGCATTAACCCATTAATTTCAGCCATCACCTCTGGTGGACACATCTTACGTATGCTCTATGCCTCTCGTCGGCTGAGCGACGCAAGACGTCTCGTGTTCCTCCTTGAATCCCATCTCCATCTCTGTGCTCTGTTGCTGAACTACAAGCAACAGTCCGTCTCGGCATCTACGCCATGCCTCCTCGAACAAACACTCTCTTCTCGTATCGTTGGGGGGGCTTCCTCCTTCGACAGCGTCAGAGCGAAAGCTGATCCCATCGATGTCATCGCGAACTACGTCAAGGATCGGGATATGGGTGCTATGGTTCCTCTGGAAGCTATGCAGCTGTTATACGCTCTCCTATCGTCGCTTTCAGCGTCCTACTCGTCTCCGCCAACGATCATTGGGCATCTCAGTGACCCTGAGGCGACCGTGGCATCTTTGGTTAGGATTGTGCAGCACCCGTACGATGATCTGCACCTGAGGAATGAGATTTGGAGGTTTATCGCGCTGGCGGTGGATAAGGAGCCAGCATTGGCGAGCTTATTTGTTACTGGGAAGTTTAGGACACCAAGCGGGCTGGAGAGCAGATTGGGTGGTGAGAAGGATAAAGGGAAGGAGACTGAGGAAGGAGATAAAGGCAAGGTGAAGGAGGGAGAGAAGAAAGAGAAAGGGGTAAATGCCACCGATGTCGCCCGCGAGGCATTGGGTAGCTGGAAGGAGATGTGGGAGGCCAATCCACAACTGCTTGCCTCTGTCTTGCGGTTCATTTGTGTTGTTTGGGAACACGGGCTGGAGCACAAGACCGTCCTCTCTTCATTACGCGAGAATAACGAGCTCTGGGATCAGCTCAACGAGCTCATTCAGAAAGACCTCGGACCAGCACCACCGCATGAGACCGAAGCTTTTGTCGTCCTGGATAGCTCTCGTCACTCAAACGCTCATGACGCAGTATCATGTTATGCCTATCGAACACTTTCAAAGGCCTATGCTGTCCGTGTGCTCGGCCTTGACATCGAAGTTGGCGCTCAGTTGAACGCGAAAGACAAGAAGTCACTGAGTCTCCTCAAGCTCGAACCCTGCTTCAAGGAAGAAGACAGGCTTTCGGACCTTCTCTCTGATGCATCCGCTAACACCTACTCCCCTGAACTTTACGACCGCCTGGTCGAACTCCTCAAAAGCAATTTCCCTGGACTGGTTTTGGAACATCTGGAAATCCAGAAGCCCAAAGATGTTCGCGAATTTGGCGACGGCTACGCATTCAACGCCTCTCTATATCGCACGCGGCTACGCCCATACCTCCAATTAACAACTGCCGCACTGGAAGCCGTAGATTCGGCCGAAATGCAGCTTCTGTCCATCAATATGAACCTTTCCTTGACAGATGCACAGAAAGCCTTGACAGAGTCCTGGGAGTACCTTCTACGTAAAGTCGTTCCTTACATCAGAGGCGACACCAAGGCGAGGAGCAATCTTCTGAGTATTGCTGCATTGATGTCATATGCCATTGCGGGGGAATCGAGGTCAGGTGCAGTGATGGCCATGATACATCAAGCGCGGTTGTCGCTTCTGCTTGCAATCCTGGAGCTTGCGTGGTTTGCATTGAAGGAACAACCCGAGGAGGTGCAGAATTTTGTGGAGATGACCAAGAATGTACGAGGGATCATCTTGAACGAGGCTCAATCGCCAATGAACGCGATCGTGCAGAATTCTGTCGTTCCTTTCCATCAGACCCTTCTCCAAATCATCTATTACTCGGTCAAACAGGGAAGGACCTTGATCCGTCGAGAGAAGGCGCTCAATGCGGAGCAGAGATTGATGTTTCTAAACTTCATCGAGGCCACCCTATCGTTTGTCGTTGAAGCTCTTCGAGTCATCTTCATGACTGCCCGTACGAGAGTAGATGTGGATGTCGATAGGGATATGGAGTTCTTGGTATCCGTTTTCGAACAGTGCATCCGCAGTGATGTTACCCCCTCATCGACGTTTTGGCTCGTCAAGTGCCAGGAGACCGATGTCATCCGAACGAGCCTCGAGCTGTATTCGCACATTGATCTCGTCGGTCTCACAGATTTGCCTCTTCTTCACTCGAGGAAACAGCCCCTATATGCACCACACCTCCTGCAGTTCCACATGGCGCTGGCGAGCAACGCAATTGCCGCCGAACGTCTAGCGAGCGAAGGCATTCTGACTGCCTACAGCAACAACTTCATCAGTTCCGCGATAAGCACTGGGCAGATTAACGTTGTGTTGCCTGAGTTCCCTAGTGAACGCAGCCCGGCTCATGCCGCATATTGCTCAATGATTGCCATTATCGCAACCATCATCACAGCTCTTGGACGCCATAATCATTACTTTGACGCTGAGGTGTGCGGTTTTGTCCGGTTGTATGGCGAACAATTCGCTCATGTCCTTACCTGGACTATCGGAGACCCAATCACGTTCCCCCTACTGGAAGAGGCCGAACAGGTTGTCAATCTGTTTTACGCTGTCGCTGCGAACTCGCCCTCGGCTTCACAATCCAACCCCATAATGGAGAAAATCCTACGGTTCTTCACTACCCATGCTCTCAACCTCTTGCAACAGTTGAACTACGCAATCACTCATCCTAATCACCTTGCCAGCCTATTTGAACCCGTTACGGCTGATGAACGCTCGCAGCTGGAGAAGGAAAAACCCTCAGCGGATCCTTTAAAGCGGCCTTTGGTCACCCAGCTGTTGCATCGCTTGTTCAGACTATCCAGCAATGTCGTCGGGACGTTGATTGTGATTAGCAAAGCTGATTCTATCCTCCTTACTCCAGAAGAAGAGTGGCCGCTTCATGAGGCTCTCATTGTGCCCGTAAGTCCTCCTTCCTTTTCTTCCGCGGACAATCATTGATAAATCTACAGCATTCGAAGGTTGTGCTTGGTGAACCAGCTTCACTTGGGACGCTGTTGGAGCTTGGCAACTGCACCTTGGATGTCTTACGCGATCTTGTTAATCGTCCACCGAACCAGAACATCACAACAACCGCATTCCCGGCAACTACAGGAACAGAACCTCTAGACGTGCGGCGGAGCGTAATCACCGCCCGACGCAACCTCGAAGGAATCCTCACATACGCAGCTACACAACTTGTCATGTGGCTCTCGAAACCCGAATTCGAACCCTCAACTTCACCCGATATGGATATTGAAGTGGATTCGAGCGTAATGGGGATGGACATCGGCAGAGCTGACACCTCATTGAAAGAACGTGCACGAGGACCTGCGAGGATGGCACAACCGGTGACGATGGCTGAACGATTGAGGAGAGGTATGACCAGTGAAATGGCGTCGGATTTGAAGGCCTTGTTAAACAAGGCGAAGCCAATTGTTGCCAAAAGTGTGGCGATCGTTGGAAAGGAGTCAGTAGATATTATGCAGGTGTTAGTCAACTTTTTGCAGGATCATATTAGTTCGACAGCTTGATCCCTTTGCTTTGCGGTTTTTCCGTCTCTCCTCCCTTCGTTGTCTTTGCTCTCCCTCGCAAAAAGTATCATCATGTGATAGTAACCTCCTGTAGATAGTTTTTGTAATGTGTATTCCAGCGGGTCCACATACTGCTAGAACGCTATCATAGCGACACACTTCAAGATGTAACACACATTTCCTCGGCACTGCCCTCGCATGCGAGAAGACCTCAGGAGGCTACCTCGAGCAT
Source organism: Podaxis sp. AQ795752 (assembly GCA_018524425.1). Classification (NCBI taxonomy): domain Eukaryota; kingdom Fungi; phylum Basidiomycota; class Agaricomycetes; order Agaricales; family Agaricaceae; genus Podaxis; species Podaxis sp. AQ795752. The sequence continues at coordinate 745 of JAEUWK010001249.1, read as the reverse complement.
AAACGCACCGGCTACTACCACGAACGATCGAAACGGAATCTCACTGGTGGTCTGTTGCCCCCCGTTGAGCCAGCCCCTCAGTCAATACCTGCTCACCCGAATGCAAACATCGCCGTCAAGAGTTCGATGTCCTCCCAACATGAGCGCGATTCTCTAGTGCATGGTACTCACCCCAACTCGAATCCTCGTCGCGGCTAAGATGATAATCCCGGCATCTTCACCATGCTCTATTCTCCCCTCCTCCCTACTCGGGACACTCTCGTTGAGCTGGCCGATTCTGAGGCGGTCGCTGAAGATCGATCAGACTATGCTACACCAGAGCCTGAAATTCCAGGTTGGCCATGGGTCAAATACCCTCCCTTGGGCCAGGCACCACCTCGGGGTCTGCTGAAACTCCTCCATTGCACCCCATTGGCAACAACAGCCAATCTCTCAGCACCCGAACTCATGAGCAACGACTTCAGGCTCGGGCAACGTGGGTTTGGGTCCCTTCCAGAGATCAACTAGCCATCCAGTGCATGTGGTGGGGCTATCGTATGTAGTATGTCCATCTCTTTAGTTTCGAATTTCCCGATACCAACTCACATCAAGGTTCCTCCAACTTCCCGTCGTTGATACGTTCGATGACGTACATCTCGAAGCCGCCAGATGTGCCGCCGTGATTACTACGGCACTCACTTGGCTATTCAACAACCTTCCCGTCGATGATTTCCATATCGCGCTTCGTCCCGCTCTCCGGTTAATT
>JAEUWK010001250.1:0-34925 GCA_018524425.1 Podaxis sp. AQ795752 | reverse complement strand
TCAAGTTTTTCTTTGTCTGTTGGCTCTGGTTCTTCTTCATCTGCAGGTACTTCAAGTTCTTCTTTGTCTGTTGACTTTTCTTTGTTGTTGGTGTGCTTGCTTTCAGTGACATCAGAGAATTCTGCTGTCGATGGCTCTCTGGTTTGTCCTAGACTGTATGGCACTGGTGTTCCTTCTCTGCTATTCCAGATGTTGCTCTTGCTCATATACTGAGCCCTGATATCACGCTTGTCTGTGCCCAGATATATGCCCCTAGTTGGGCCTCCCTTGTTGCAAGGTGAGTGGGTGACACTTTACCAAATGTTACAACCTTTGTTATGCACTCAGGTTGCAACTAAGGCAAAGGCTTGAGGATGATCAAAGGGGAAAGAACTAGTTGGTAAAGTGTAAGGAATACAGGTGCTCTACCTAGGATTTATATATGGTTGAGGGGTGTAACTAAGAATAGGTGAAACGAAGGATGAGTAAGGCTACGCATCATGATGAGTAAGTAGGTAAGTTGCAATGGAGACATCAAGGAGCTGATACAACATATGAAACAATGTGATCACTCAGCACATCTAAATATAGATGAAACCGTAACACAAGGTATGATTTATGGGCTTTATAGACCTGTGAGAGAAGACAACAGTTAGTATTGAATGGATTGGATTGCACAATAATAAGTCCATTATTGTCTATTTTACTATAGAGTCATTGGAAAATTGGTATATAAATGGAATGCAGTTAGGATGGAGGAGAGGGTAGAGTCTTAGGCTACACTTACAGAAGCTAGAAATTTTTGGGAAAGTCTATTGTTTGATGAGTAAGTGGTCAAACACTCCTTTAATGAGAGAAAAAGGAGATGAGCTTGGAAGTTAAAAACTCTGATGTTTGAAAACAGGAAATGAAATGGAATGGTTGGTAGATAGGAAAAACTGAATGACATAAAATGTAATGATGCCTGTCTAGAGTCTTTATTTCCAGCTAGTGTGGATTTGGTGAGTAACATATACTTTAGCATCTTCTGTTGAGTACTGGATAATGCTACCAAACTGGAGAGCATGGAGGTCAAGTTGAGCAGCTTTGAGCTATATGTGAATGAAGATCATTTTCTCAATGAGTTTGCTAAGTATGTTGAGCAAGATGATGGGACAGAATATCTTTGGAATGGAATAATTTGACTTGCTGGGTTTGAGAATGATGATGGACATGGAGTTCTTGAAGTGTTCTGGCCATGTAGATCATTCAATGTATTTGGAGGTGAAGAGAAGGGAGTTGTGTTATAAGGTGTTATTAGACATGAGATGTTTGATGTGGCCCAGAAAAGGTGATTGAATTGAGGCTAGGGATGGAAGAGCTGGCACATGGTTTGAGGGTGTCAAATCATTCAGCATCAGTGCATAGTGGCTATGGGTGCTCTGGTTGGGCATTAATGGACTCAGCAGCACTTATGTCTACTGGGCAGTTAGAGGCAGAGTTGTAGAAAGAGTTAAGTACATGCCAGAGGTCTTTCAGCTTATTGCAATTCTTCCTGTTGTATGTGATGGATTGGGAAGGAGGGAGGTTTTTCTCTTTCTAATCTATGTCATGAGGTCCCATAGACTAATATTAGTTCTCTTCAGCTATGTCCTTGATTTTTTTTTGTCAAAGAAAGTATGCTTGGTGGAATATGTACAGCATCAGTATTTACTCCAATTGGACTTGGACTTGTGGGTTTGAAAGGCTTTGAGTGAAGCTGAATACTGAACATTCCACCATGGTTTAGACTTGGCACAGATTTTGACTGTTGTGGGGTATGTTATTCCATTCTTGTTCAATAATATCAGACAGTGCTTTGGCATATTGTTGGACATCATCAGGAAAGTTACAAAACAGAGGGATTGACTGAATTTAGAGGGAAATGGAATCAGAGTCCTTAGGAATAGTGTACTTTTCAATGAGCAGTTGGAAAGGAGAGGAGAGGCAGAGGGAAGTGAAGAAGTTTGAGTTACCAGTTATTATGGATCCCTCCATAGGCTACATTTACAATCACTACACTACCAAATATCTTCCTCTGGAAACAGAAAATGAATATCCCCAAATACTAAGACCTCAAATGGCTTCCACATAACAATTCTGCAGACCAACCCTTAAAACCTAAATATGCCAAAGGTGGTACTTGACTCTCATTAGCCCTTGATGCTAGTCCCAACCTATATGCACACTTCACTTGCTGTGTGACCAACTATGCTACCATCAGATCATTCCATTCTTCCCAGGGTGCTATATTACCTCCTGCCCATGCAGTGAGGAACTTGAAACACAGGGCCACATCATCCATCACTGTTCCCTTTACTATCAGCCTATAGGTATTCATTCCAATAGCTATTGCTTCACAAAAACCCAGCAGCATTTTCCTTGCTGACCAGATACAAAAACCAATCACCTTTGAGGACTACAGCACTTGATGGCTTACTCAATGAAAGAGGCTGGCTCTACACAGTGCTCTGGATGTTCATTAAATAGTCTTTTCATTCTCCTTTCTATTTACACTTGCCTTGTAGCCCACTTCCTCCTCCCCTATCTTTTCAGTTATGTATATATATACCTCCCTCCCTCCCTCCCAAGAACTGAAACATAAAAGAAACAGAGATAGAAACAAATGAAAGAGAGAGGGAAGGAGAGGAGTGAGGGAGCTAGCTAAGAGGCAACTGACATAAGATATAGAGTACAATCAAGAGAGAGACTGCTATCCCACCCATTTGTAGCAGCTAGTCTATTGCAATAAGTGTTGATTTGCATAAAATAAAATAAAAAACACTGTCAGCAACAATCCAGTTCTCACTGGGTTGTGACTTTCCTTCATGTGGAGCTAGATGTTTTACATTGTCATTAAACTTGAACTTTCTCAAGTGCTGACACTTTTCCAAAGACACCAATTTGAGTAATACATGCCTTGAGATGTAAGTTGAACATCGAAGGTCAGAAAATAAAATATGGAAGAAGAGTGCTTTTCCTAGGCTAAAGGTATTGCATGCAAGCTTTGCACTGATTTGCTTCATCCAGCTCTCGACTTTCTCATGTATGCATCTCTTCTCCACCTCTTCTGCTTTCTCCTTCGACTCTCTCAACATAGCCTGCAGGTCATTCGGTGGCATCATGATATATGGTAGAGCCACGAGCATGTCAAAGGTGTCAGGGCAACGAGCTTGATAGTGTTCATAGCACTCCTGACACTCCCGCGCTTGGCCCTGTGTCCTCTCTAGAGCGATGACTCGTATCAGCGATTGCCCCATATTCTGCGTCCGCCGCATTCACGACCCCCCTGGGTAGAAGCTATCTTTCCAAGTCGCAGTAACCGCACCTTTCAGTGTCTGAGTTCCAAAATGCTGAAGTACAGCGCCAGCATAGACAGCATCGAAGAGAATGGCAGGCGGCCACTTGGGACTATTAGAAATCTGGAGTGGAGGACCAGAAGGGGCGAAGCAGAGGAATTTCGGTGAGTCAGGCTGGAAGAGATGTGCTGTACAACTTCTCTCTGCTGGTGGTGCGTTGGGGTCGATGCCAGTTGTGTCCATGGCAAAGTTGGGTGTCTGCTCATCAGTACCGTCAGATTTTGACTAGCAATCATACAAGTGGACCTACCACTAAGAATGCAACATGTGGACCCAACTCAGTAGGAGAAAGCTTGTTAAGAAAAAAGCCATTCCGGACGCTGTCGATGTCTTGTGCAATGTCGCCTCTGTTGGGTCACAACTGCGGCATTGAGGAAAAGTCGCAATGTACCGCCATTGCGATGGTAAGTGAGGTCAGATTGGGAGTAGGAGTAGCGTACCGCAACACCCTTGCTGTGGGCTAGGAGGTGCACAGCATCGCATTGGTTCTCTTGCAACTCCGTCAAGATGCTCTTCCTTCCATCTCGCTTTGCAACGTCATCGTGGAATTGAGCCCTTCGAGTTGAGGAAACACTAGAAGTGGCATTTGTGTGCCCGATGTCCGGATCAGCGGAGAACATCCTTCGCTTCCCCTTGTCGCTGGTACGATAGTAGAGAACATCGGAGTCCACTGTTGGGCAATGGCCAATTGGCAAGATCAAGATTGAGGTCAGAGCCAGGTGCTACGGCGCGAGGAAATGATGCATAAACTTGGATCGTTAGGACTGCTATCGTGCACCCGTTTGTATTAGCTAGTCTAGTGCAATAAACGTCGATTTTTTTTTAAAAAAAATAAACTTGGATCGTCCTTTCCATGAAGGAAGGTGACCGATTTTGTGATCAACTCAAGCCCTGACCCTCATTGGCTTTCTGAGAAGATATGGAGGTGTCTGGTAGAGAGCTTATTTGTGCGGGAAGGTAGATGTAGACTTTATCTTTACCTTCACTCAGGATCACTCCATTTAAATGTATCAAATAAGCTGAGCTTTTTGGGCCGCATTCTTTGTGTGTGTAGCCCGGAGGTGGAGTCCCATTCGTATATGGAGTGAGAGTTGTGTATGTGAAGTGATCGCATCAATATGTTGCTCTGGTTCCTCCTTCATACCTGTGCAGCGTCCTTGCTCGTGGCGGCGTCAGCAATTCCATTCCCTCGGCCTCTTGTGCTCTGGCATGGGCTAGGTTGGAACCCTCTACACGTCTTCTCTCCGTGTGAGCTGACACCAGTTCAGGCGACTCTCATTCCTCACCAGGAATGCTTGAATTCATGGGGCTTATCAAGGAGATTCATCCTGGCATCTTTCTTCATTCAATTTATATCGACGTGGACCTGGGCGAAGACAGGAAAGCTGGTTTTGTACGGCATCATTACATTCAATATCCAGGGCATTCGAGCTAACTCTTGGGCAACTGCCAGTATGGGAATGTCAATCACCAGCTGGAAATTGTTGCAGAACAACTAGCTTCTATCCCTGAACTAGAACACGGGTTCGACGCGGTTGGCCTCTCACAGGGTTTGTCTTGGTTCTCGCTTGTTTGACATTGTTCTCTGAAATGACCAAGGTGGACAGTTTTTGCGCGCTTATGTGGAACGTTATAACCTTCCACTTGTTAACAACCTCATCACGTTTGGTTCGCAGCACATGGGTATATCGGATATACCGTTATGTCGACCGTATGACTTCCTTTGTCAAGTTGCTCGGAGGGCAGCCCGAGGNTCTGGCACCTGACATGCTACTTAAAGTCAACCCCTAAAACAAGTGTGAGACCATACGCGGCAGTGTACCACTCTATTAACCAGCACCTATGCCGCACCTCCTGAACTGCCCGCGCTGTGGCTACAGCGAACAGTCAACTAGCTACGACGATAGCGCACTGAAACAACTACTTCACAAATCCAATAGCACCCGATCCCCACCTCTGCCCTCTCCCCAACCCTCCGATGCTAGCACATCCGTCTCCGAAGAGGTCGACCAACTAAATGACCTCATTTCCCAACTCCAAACACGACGAGCCGCTCTCCTGCAACAGAGGAATGTCCAACACTCGTCCATCTACAAACTCCCTTCAGAACTACTCGGGGAGATCTTCCAATACGTAGATGCGATCGACAGACCAAGCGGCTGCTCCTTCTCCATCCCCAAAAACAGACATCCCCTCGCTCCCATCCGCCTCGGGGCCGTCTCCTCGCACTGGCGTCAAGTCGCCCTGGGCTCCCCACATCTATGGACCCAACTGCCTCTCACGGGTTGTTGGGCATGGGACAACAGCTTCCCCATCGCCATCACCCTCAGAACCTATTTCCACAACCTGAAAGCACAATCCATGGAGCTAAACGTGGATTGTTTCCGAGGTCGTGTATTTGATGCTGCGACCTACTCGACGAACGGTGGATCCGGTGGGATACCACACGAAGACGCCTTCAACATCATCTTCCTCAAGAATGCAGATAAGCTGAGGACGTTGGGTTTCAAAATGTGGCCACGAGCCTGGTTGCCGCATATTGAAAAAGTCCAGGAGATAGTAGCGTTTTCAAAACTAGAGGAGCTATGTATAAAGTCTCCTGGTGCGGATTTCGACGGCACCCTGTCCCTCACACATGCACCTCGATTGCGTAAAGTGGAACTCGCAGGTGTGGACGAAGCCGCTATAATCGACCTTCCATGGTCCCAAATCACTCATCTCACCTTATCCGATGTTCCCTCATACCTCTGCCTCAAACTCTTCGTCCGTTGCACAAACCTCGAGTACTTCTGTTGCAGCGAACTTGACACTTCAACGCCAGGCTCCCGCGTAGTCAGCGATCCAATCACCCTCAAACATCTCAGAACCTTCCACTACCTCGACCACGATGTCACTCACATATGGAGAGAAGCCCTAGGCCGATACCTCCACTTCCCCGCCCTCGAATCTGTCATCTGGCGCCCAGACTGGAGCGCTGGAGTGGAAAAACAGATATTGCGCCAGTACCCCGAGTCAATCCAAATGCTTGAATTGCGATTCCGTAGGCGGGATCAACCCAGACTGAAAAACATGTTTCTCCCACTCAACTCTCTCGAAGATCTCAAAGTCAGCTGCTGGCCGTCGGTCAAGCTCAGTGTGTTGGAACTTCTGACACCTCGAGAAGACAAGAGGCTCCGATTGCTGCCTTCGCTTCGGAAACTTCACTTCACGGCTAGGTCAAACGAAATGACAGCCCGTGTCGTGCAGGCTCTTTTGCAGTTGATACGTGCGCGGCGAGCACTAACAGAGGGAAAGCTGGACCATCTCGTTCTTTCCTATTATGTTCGCCCCTTCAGATTGGAGCCATGGCCACAAGAATTTGTGGAGGGCATCAGGGAATTTGTGCGCGACGGGATGAAAGTAGAGCTCATGGCAGACGATGATAAGGTGGAGTGCAGTTGGCTGCAGGACCCTGGCGCTGGTAATAGTTTTGTGTCATCAGACGTTTTGGATTTACTAGATTCGATTTCTTCTGTTAATTATATGTAATTAGTTCCGGTTGCGCGTTTAGTCTTTGGGGCAGTCAATACATGGTCATGGGGTTATTTATCACATTCCACCCCGTACTGCATGAACGGGCCAATATCCAGTGAATTACAGTCATCACAACCGACTACAACAGCTTAACGTATGACGCCGGGAAAAGACCCTTCTTCCCGTTGGCCTCGCCAGTCCACCTGAACAAAACATCAAATCACCGTAATACTCAAATAGAAAAGTCAAGACGCACCAGTCGTCAGATGTTCGTTCAATAACTAGCACCCTCATGCCCTCTTTCAGCTCCAGATCTCCAGATTCCTAGTCGCACACCACATCAGTTCAGTTCAAACCTCAGACTCGTTTCTAAGAAAAATACAAACAGAAGTTTCGAAATCATACAATGCCTCTGCCCACTCTCCTTCTTCCTCCTGTTGCGGTTCAGGTTGTGGTTGGGGAGGTGCAGGCGGGGTCACGGCAGCGGGAGCCCTTGTTGGTGGAGGGCCAAATTTACTCCCACTATTCTTTGGCGGAAATGCTGACGGTACATTATCCGTGGGGTGAGACACCTGGAACGACGATTTGGGTGGATTGGATGACGTGTTCCTCAGCGAACCAAAGAAGTTCTTCGGGGACGATGTGTCTACATCACCGAATTTCTGTGTAGGGCGTACATTGAGCGTTTACACACGGAATTAGGAGATAGGAACGAAACGTACTCTGGTACTGGCTAAATTCGAAGCACCACCTTGACTTCCAGGCTTATCTGCACTTGAGCCAGTGTCATGTCGCTTGGCACCTTGTAGTGCCGCTATGCGATCTGCCAACGAACCACCAGAGTACATCTCCGTAGTCTCTGAAGAATCGTCATGTTGCCCAGCTGTCTACGGCATTGAGAAATATACGTGACAGCATGCGTTAATGATAGGGAATAGTCGTCCGGGCAAAGAAACAGGAGGCGCATAAGTGTTAAACTTCGAATAAGGTGGCCAGAGGTTATACATACCGCGGACGGAGGCGCGGCTTTTCCGCCAGCGCTCGCATTGGGGCTCGCATTTCCGATATGTTTCAACCCAGCCGACATAAACTTGCCCGCAGCACTACCAGCCCGTCCAACGGCGGCAACCGCAGCGTCCGCCTGTGCACTCGTTATCTCTTTCCGGAATGGATTCGAATTCGCCTGCGCAGTCGTGCCAGTCTTCGCAGCATTGAAGATCTCCGGGCGTGATGCAAAGTACCTGTGTAGATCAGAGCGAAATATATGTTCAGTGTCACGGGTGGAGCGAATGGGAGAAATCCAAGATCCACCTACTCGTCTAGCAGTGAGAAAAAGGCATCCTTTTCCTGCGTGCCGAGCTTCGTAAAAACCATGCTCCAGAGTTGGTCCGAGTAGGGTCAAATCGTAGTGTGTCTCAGAGATGAAGGTGCGGCTGGCATGAGCAACGATCACTTGGGTGATTAGACCATGAAAGGGTCGTTGCGTCATCAATCTCCCTCAATCAGCTTTCAAGCATACGAATTGGTATACGCATATGTGTATTATTTCATATTTGCATAACAAGAGAAAAAGTGGGGAGGACAGAGCAAAGAAAGGGAGACAGCAAAAATACATATAATAGATCATCTCATCAAAACACCCTATTTAATCGCACAAAAGTCGAAGACCTAGTGTAAAGAAACCCCGATACATTGCGAGCTATTGCAAGGCACAGCACCAGCCAAGGAAAGAGTTCGTTAAACGAGAGAGGGGTAAACAAAAAAGCACAACAAGGAGAGGAAAGATTCAAAGATATACAAAACTGGAAAGGGGCGAATGTTGACATGATAAAGAAGATAGAGAAGAAACCTTCCAAGAGTATGCCAAGTGTATACCAAAACAAGGGCCCAGTCGACGAGCCAAGGGACAGCGGAGACAAACACAGGAAAAAATAAATGGAACCGTTGTGGAGATGTGTCTGGTAGACGAAGGCGGGGTCAGGGGAAGGGGTAATGGAAAGAGAGCCCAACGAGTCATGAATCAGGTCCATGTGTTTTCACCATCTTTTTCACCAGTTTGATCCCAAGAAGTCGTAATCTCCGCTCCCGAGACCCTGCTCACCCATGCCTCCCATGCCCCCCATTCCTCCCATGCCCATGCCCATCCCGGAGCCCATGCCTCCCATATTCATCCCGCTACCCATACCGGCCATACCCATATTATGGGCCATACTTCCCATTCCCATGCCGGCTCCCATGCCGGCCATACCCATATTCTGTTGTCCTGCGGGATTGGGCGTAGACGACATTTGTCTTGACACATCACCACCACCTAACGGGTATCCAGCGCCTCCCGTACCAGCACCAGCGTTAAACCCTCCCGCTCCTCCACCTCCCCCGCCTGCGCCCCATCCCATACCCTGCCCGTTAAACGCCGGACTCTGTTGTCCACCACCCTGCTGCATGGATCGTGCAGCCTGCCCTTGCTGTTGCTGTATCATCATTCTCTGGTAATCCTCCGCGCCTGGTATTGCGCCACCAGCACCTCCCATACCAGTTCCCAAAGCAGCCATATTCATCGGTCCTGAGCTTAACGACCGCGAAGGTACCCTGGGCGTCATTGGTGATGCGGCGCTTCCATCCGAGGGCGATCTCGTGCTTCTCGCAATGCCAGGTATTGCTCCAACATTTGATCTAAGTGTTGCAGGTGGTACGAACACATCTCCCATTCCTGCACCAGTACCTCCACCTAGCCCAGCACCTCCGATACCCATACCCATACCACCACCAACAGCGGGCGATCCATGCGTCGGTGAGGCCATATTCCCCGCCTGTTGTTGTTGTTGTTGCTGTTGCTGCTGCTGCTGCTGTTGTTGTTGGGCAGCTAGGACTTGTTGTTGCCTCATCATCCTCTCCTGCTGCATCGCAACCTGCTGCTGCGGTGTCAACCCCGTGCCTCCAGTTCCACCGGGCCCTCCAACGCCTCCGCCAGCACCTGTGGCACCTGCCATAGCACGTTGCTGTTGCTGTTGCAACAACAACAATTGTCTCTGCTGATTCACATCCATCCCCATACCGCCCCTCGCTGCCGCAGCCATCATCCTCGGGTCCATACCCCCCATTCCACCCATTCCACCCATACCACCAGCACCACCACCCATACCCATCCCCGCGCCCCCCATCCCCTGACCCATCATCCCTCCAGGACCTTGTGGCACGACCGGTGACCCAGGCGCACCAAAGCCACCCGCACCACCGGTTCCACCGACACCAGCACCGCCCATTAAGCCACCTGCACCAGGTCCTCCAGGGCCACCACCCGCACGCGCCTGCATCGCCTGCAACTGCTGGTTCTGTGCCTGCGCCTGTTGTTGCTCTTGTCGTTGTTGTATCGCCTGCTGTGCAGAGACCATTTTCTGCACCTGCACTTGTACAGGCATTTGCCGGAACCCAGGTACGTTTCGAATCATGTACTGCACGAACGGGTGTGAGGGTTGTTGTAGTGCTTGGAACATAGCCGCCATCAGATTCGGATTGGGGCCGCCGCCCCCAGAACCACCGGGACCAGTGCTTCCAGGGCCTCCACCACCCATAACAGTAGATCCACCTGCACCACCACCCATCCCGCCCATCGTGGCAGCAGCACCGGGATTAACACCAGGAGGAGACATTTGCCGTGCAGCGGCTACTTGTGCCTGTACGCGAGCTTGTAGTTGGGCCTGATGGGCGCGCATTTGTTGCTCAGGCGTCATTCCAGCTCCACCTCCAATGTTTGGCATACCCATATTCTCTCCAGGATTCCCCATAGCTGATGATGTGGGCGTAGGCCCAGCGCTTCCACCTATCCCCATGCCAACATTGGGATTTCCAAGGCCAGGCGTAGGCGTTCCGGAATTCGAGGGACCTCCAGGTACTCCGGGTGCACCAGTGGCGTTGATGCCTGCACCTGCATTAACGTTCGTGGCTGCACTGTTATTCCCACCAGCGCCGGCCATATGATGCATCGGGTTAGGTGTTGAAGACCCACTTCCTGCTCCGTTCACTGGCGTTCCTCCCGAAGCCGCAGGACTTAAGCCGTTGACACTTCCAACGGGTGGAGGGGGTGCCATCATGCCTTTACTCTCGCCTGTGTCCCGCCTCTTGTTCATCATCATCTGTACCGCAGAATCTTCGGATCGGTCGCGTTTCAACATATTCTGTTGCTGCTGTTGATGCTGTATTGACTTCATCCGAGCGATTTCTTTGGCGAAAAGGGTGGGGAGTTCTGCATATAGTTGTCGGATGCGATCTGTGGATGCGAAGTCGAGGGGAGGTGGTGGGTCCATGTTTGGTAGCATCTGCGAAGGTTTGGATGGGGTATGTCGAGGGTGCATGGATATCAGTTGAGTTATACGTACTGTGAAATGACCATCTGCAGCGGCAGCTAGCCATGACAAATTTGTTTTTAGACAACCGGCGTATCTAGTAGAATATGAGGTGAGGTACATGTCTGGTACAACAAAAGGCGCACTGAAGGAATCGGGGATCATTGTTGGATATGCCATGCGCTTGGAACTGAGAAAAAACGCTAATACGTGCAGCGTCAGAGGCCTATTTTGTCAGATCCAGAGAAATCACTCACTTGAGCAGCTCAACGTTCAAGTCTAGCACCTTGACGACTTTTGGATCACGAGTATTTGTAGCGGAAGCGGATATCAAGTCGGGGGTAGGAATAGCAGTTTCTGGGGAAGGTCGTAACTGATGTTGTTGGGACATCATCAGCGCCGAGGCAGCAGCAATCGGTGTACTACCGCCCGGGTTTACTGGTGGCGATTTCGTTGTCTGTCTCCCCTGTTGTTGTCTCTGTTGTGACTGTTGCTGGGGCAGGTGCTGTTTCTGCTGCTGCTGTGTTTTCACGTCCTTGGCGGCAGCAACACCTTCCTCAGCCTTCTTTTCTTCACTTTCGCCTTCGCCTTCGCCATCGAGTTCGTCAGCAGTCGGCGTCAGAGGACTCAATGGTGTCATTTGTCTGGACGCCTCGACAGCCTTCGCCACCCCTCCTGCAGCACCAACAACCTCCTCTTCCTCCTCTTCCTCTTTTCTCGGCTCCTCCACTGGTGCCTCGGCCTCCTTCTCCTCTCCACCCGCACTCCCACCCTCACCCTGTCCTGAAGGCGAATTCGTCTCAGGAACAGGTGACAGTGACGAACTCCGATCGCCCTCTCTCATCGTCGGTGAGGCCAGATATCCAGCTTCAGTCGATGACGAAGGTGGTGGTCCCGGCGTTTCCGTTGTTTCCGTCGGGGCAGCATTCGTCGTCGGCATGGTGGCAGTCGAAGACACCGTCATAGAAGGCGGTAACGACATTGTCGCCGAACTTGTGACGAGATGATCCACACCAGTAATGCCTTCTCCCACATCACCAACATCCTCCGGCGGCAAATGCATAACATCCCCTAAATCATCATGCAAAAACTCCTCCGGCCTGAACTCCTGCGTGTGTGTCAACTGTCCCGTCGGGTCCCCACCTGGATCCCCTAAACCGTCACTTCCACCCAATCCAGACGCGCCGGCGGTGGTCGTACCGAACGGATCATCGCTGCCAACATCCCAGGTAAATGAATCCAGCGCAGCGGCAGACGCAGACGACTTGAGAGGCGATGTAGAGGAATGATTATGATCAATGTGGATCATCCTACTCTCCTCCCGTTAATTATAAAACTGAAAAGCTCCTTCCTTCTGAGACTCGGTATTTCGCTTGCGTGAGAGCGTTCTGCTTCCTGCGCGTGGTATGCTGTGTGTTCCTGTATAGAGAGTGCAGTGCGAATGTATTGCAACACTCTACACACTACCGGAATGCGTGTGTTGTGCGTAACGTGTTATGTATTCTGTAAACAAAAGCAGAAAAGAAACAATAGTATCGCCCTCTCGGACTCGCCCATAAGTCAAAATCCGCAACCCACCTCTATATACAAGCTTTCCACCGTGCCCGTCAGCGTTTCAAAGTAGACCCGCGTCCAGACTCCGGATCCAATGTCGTCGTATGTGAATGCGTGTGTCGTGGACGGTGTGAAGCCGTGCTGAGAGTCGTTAAAACGAAAAATGTGTCGAGAAAATAGAGAGATGTGGAGGTTGAGAGAGTTGTCGAGGAGCGTGAGGAATCCACGCCCCGAGTTCAGCGTTTGTGAGCGGGGGGACTGCGATTCTCTTGAGGGCACAGGTCAGGATGGAGCGTGTGATTTTTCCTCGGCGGAGTCTCAATTCTGCCAGTGCCCACCACCATCCTATCCCCACCATCCCCAACTTCGCGCAGGGTGAGTAGGGAACACAATGCCGGGCTAAGTTGCGTTGTACATAGTATCAGGGAGAAATACTGAGAGACAGATCATTGGGAAGACAAGATCCCCAAAGGGCAAGAAAGAACTTGCGCCAGCCAATAATTACGCCAGAATCTCCCCACATCATCACATCATACTGCCGCTGCGTATGTTCCTGGCTGCAATTGCCAAGGCGAAGCACGTTGTCCCTCGGTCCACCCATCATGTGGAATAAACTCAATCACCCAGAAGCTGATCTACATTGGATAGACATCTAACGATGAACGTGTAATAACAGTTTGACCATACTAATACTACTGACGGTAATGAACGGATGGACGAGTCCGTCCGGTTACATGGGGAGGCAAAGCACATAATTTAGAAGGACATGATAGTCGTGAACATGGCATGAACAAATTCTGTAGTATCCGAGTTTTGTTGTGGACCAACCATAATCCAAGAGAGAGAAAGGAAAAGAACGAGAAAAATGAGAGTGACAACGTCCTGAAACAAAATGTAAGGAATGGCGTTGAAAGGGATCGGTTTCTCATAGGCACCAGTGAATATCATTGCGTCTGAGTCTATGAACCACTTCCCCGACACCTCAGGCCTCAAGCCTCGCTTGAGTTTCTGAGGCTCCCGGACTTCGACGGTACCAGTCTTCGGAACGCGCTCTGGGTTTGCCCGGGTGTCAGGTCTGCATGACGTGCTCTGAGGTTGTACTTTCTTCTGTTTGGCACTCCCGAGTTGGACACCGCAGTCTTCGTTGCAGCACCCCACATCCGACTCAAGAATCCTCCAGTAACACCATTTCGCGAGAGGCACGGCATCGTCACACTAGTCGCCATCCCCGTTTCCGAACTGGTTATAGCCATTGTAACCGCCAATGAGCTCGAGCGTTTTGTTTCACTATTTCTGGACCGCCTATCGCGAACAGGGGTATCCAAATCTGTGACGGTATTAATCGAAGAGGTATCAGACAGCTTCCGTGATCGAATATTGTTCCTGTATGCGTGCGTAAGTACGGGCCGTAGCATGAACGGTCGCTTCTTCGGCGTTGGTTCCGCAGAGGCCCCGCATTCTTCTGTATGACAACGGTTAATCAAGTTCCTCTTCTCCCACTCCACATCATACACATCATCGTCAGACTCGTTGCTAAGCCACCCTGAGGAAGAAGACGACGATGATCCAGTATCATTTGCAAGCGAAGTCATATCCGAAGACGCCGTCGAACTAGAAGTGCTGCTCAGACCATTGTGCGTCGGATTCAAAGGCGTAAAGGTCAAAGCAGAACGAGAAGGGTTTGGGGTCAAAAGATGTGCTGTTGGAAGGCGCTTCACAAATCCATGAAAGACAGACGTAATTGTAGTGGAGACAGCGGAAGAATCTTCATCAGGTGTAGGAACTTGCGTCTGCGCCTGGGCCTGCAGGCGAGCTTTGCTCGCCCTGGAGACTTTATCAATCGCAGAAGCACGAGTCGAACAAGGATCCCTAGACATGAAAGGTGCGAAGTGCTTGATCGCCTCCGCCTCGTCGAACCGTAGGTCATAGTCTAAGAGGTAAAGGAGTTGCCTTTCCATGAGACCGATTTCTGCGACGTCGAACATTACAGCGTAATTCGCCCAGTGAACATTCTTGGGTGACGAGTCGTTGAGGTATTTGGCGGTCACGATGAGGGTAGCTAGAAAGACTCTATGACGAGTACAGGGCATTCCTATCCATTCAGGGATCAATCGGTCAGTTTTCAGCACTGTGCCTCGTTCAATGTGATGACATGCACCTTTCGCCATATCCGGAAGCTTTGTTCTTAGCCTCTCGAGGTATACCAAGGTTGTGAGCAATGTTGGGACTTGTACGTTGGAACACTTGATCAAATGTGCGATGAAGTCATCCAAAGGAATCAACCGATTCGGGGGCTCGGTTGACCTGGAGGGTGTCGCCATCCCTGGCGACAGCGGTGTGACAACGCCTTCCATAGCCGCGGTCATCGAAGCACCAGCGCTTGCAGACGCTACCAAAGCACGAGATCCAGATGTAGAGGTCGATGAGCCCGCCGAAGAAGCACTGTCGACGTGAATAACACTTGTTGCACTCGCAGCAACGTGCTGTATCATATCCATCGAAACACGCCGATGCATGAGCGCGACTAACTGGGGGTCATGCACAGACGAGGGAACCAACGAGGCAGGATGCCTGCGGTCAGGATGAACAGTGAGTTGGGGCGCCGGCATGCGAAAAGTTGGATTCCTGTGCCTCTATGCGCTCGTGGATGATTGCAAGACAGGATTATATAAGGAGGGATATGTAGATTGAATGTCCGAAAGACTCGCCGTACCGTCGTTGTGCGGAAAGGATCGCCAGTGGGTGAGTTACCCCGACTAGGGATGTGGTTGTGATAGAGGAGAAGAGGAACAAAGGGGGAACCAAGAAATGTGCATGTTTCGGCCTGGCGTGTTTTTGAACATTCGTACCAGAGACAAATTCTGCCACGCGAGCATGTTATGTTTCCCCGATCCACTGGATGATATAATTGACGACCAGGCCACAACGTCCAGAAGAGCGGCATACTCGAACCCAGGTGTTTTATTCAGCATAAACAAGAACATAAAAAGGTCGCTCGAATGCCCGTTGTTGACAAGGTGGTGGTTTGAGTAAATGAGGTGATGCATAAGCTCCGCTGATCTCAATGTGTGGCGCTCCACTACGACTGTGCACATGACAAGCCTATATTGCCGAGTGCTCCTGCTGGTGTCTCCCAAGCGCTCGAAACCGTCATCAATTGTTACCTTCCACCTGCGAACCACGAGGAAGGGCTCTAGCACTCAGCAACGCGCCGTATCGCAACCAGTTCCCGTCCAGCGACATTCTGGCTTTCCGCTGGTCAACATTGCGACCTCATAGGACGGACCTCTTCAAAGTGACTACGACATCACGGGCATACCTCATGCCTGTTACCTGAAATACCAATGTATTTCATCCTCGCTTCTTGAACTTCCATGACATGCGCCTTGGAAATGTTACAGGTTCCATTCACGGGATCTTTATTCACCTCTCGCAAAGTCTGGTGTACGGCTTCGATTTCATTGCAATAATACGGCATCTGCACACAAAGACTTCCGCGATCCCGTTGTGTCCTCAAAATGCACCATCATCATTCCCGCGATTTGCGGATCGGATGAAGCACAGCAT
This sequence comes from Podaxis sp. AQ795752, assembly GCA_018524425.1. Lineage (NCBI taxonomy): Eukaryota > Fungi > Basidiomycota > Agaricomycetes > Agaricales > Agaricaceae > Podaxis > Podaxis sp. AQ795752. Next base: position 18,592 of record JAEUWK010001250.1, on the reverse strand, counting down.
GCCTGTCCAGCTTCAACTCGAACTACGCCTCGGGTCAAACCATACTTGGCATAGCCTTGCATATGACGCTAAACCCGTTGCATTGGGCTCGCCTCCTGTTCTTAGGTGGTTGTGTTTCATTTTTGAGTTATCCAACTCCAGTGCAGTGTTTTCTCGCCTTCAACTCACGAACTTGAGTTGAAACAAGAATGGGACGCCGTCTCCCTCGAATTTCCGTCTCCTTCAAATTCCATACGTCTCAAACCTCCGTACTCTCCTTTGGAGAGAACCGACAGCCTCCGAGTTTCTGGAATAATGGACGAGACAAATAGTGAGTAGTGGCGGGGGGTGCCATATACCACGCATTTAGCATACTTTGACCGCGGAGCCAAATTCAAATTCGGCCACACTGACCAGAACTCACAGGACTGCCTACTAGAAGCTGAAATTTACGAGACCATACATGCTCGACGTAATTCTCCCGACAGGACACTGGAAGTCGACATACAAGAACGAAGATGTAAAAACTTGGAGACCTCGCTTCAGTAGCCTCCCCTGTAATTTGTGAACATCACCCTCAACAGCAATGTTCTCCAAGTCCCTTGTCGCCGTCATCATCTTGGCTGCGCTGGGTACTGTCCTTTAGCTCCCTGTGCGGGCAGTCGTTTTGCTGATCCTCATTCTATTAGCACCCGTCATTTCCGTGGCTGATCCTCCTAGCACCAGACATGTCACAGTCGAGCAAGGCGACACCTGCGACATGATCTGCCAAAGGGTTCAAGCCTCAATGTAAATAGACCTCTCCCAATTGAACACAGGAACAAATATCAATTTCTGACTTAACCTGCACTTAGCTTCCAGCTTCGCCACTTTAGCACTTGGATTGATCCCCAGTGCTCCAACCTTCATGCCGGACAGGTAAGCGCAACCCAGCTTCTTAGACAGCTTTCTTAGTTAGCCTTACCGCGTGTGCTAGGACTTATCCTTCGCTAAGGATTGCACCAAGCTTTACCAAGTGGTTGAGGGCGACTAGTGCTACAAGATCATTCAAGACGCTGGCATCGCGTTGGATGTCTTCCTTGCGAACAATGGCATGCAACAGTCCGACTGCCAGCATATATACCCCGGCCAGGTGAGTCTAGCATTTTCTGATGCTGTTAAGACTCATGGCGAGACTTTATGTCGACCAGATGCTTTGCATCGCTGGTGAGTGCATCCCCTATGACAGCAAATAAACGCGACGGTTATTTAATAAGCTGCGAGGATCGCCATTGATGTCTCTTTGGAAACACCAATTATAAGCAACGATGTAACGAGTAGTCAGAATGAGTTGCCCCTACAGTCATTTCGGTCTGCAACCTCTACAAATTTCCGAACATACAATGAGCGTTGCCCAGGTTCGGGCTGAAGGGGACACCTCAGACTGCGAAACTCACCGAATCAATTGCCTGAGGTCTACAACTCCGATCCCTACAATTAAAATGTACTGAAGGACGAGGCTGCTACCCCTATCGCAACGTTTTGCGTATGATACATTGCTAAGAGTAAGGCATATGAATGGTCTGTCCCTTCGTACGTCATTGTACGATTTCCCTACTAATTTTCATCGAGTGCGGACTCAAAATTCCGATAAATCATCTAACAGATCACGGGTGCTGCCAATCACTCTATCTCAACCTCATCTTCCTCAACCACCACCTTCATATCATCGTCAACGAATTCCCTCATACCCTCAATGAAGTCCGTGCCCACGGTGTTAAATAGTCAAAGGAGAGGATCACATGGTCCAAGGTTTCCTTCGTTGCTGTTCGTCGTAAGCGTATCATTTCCAGAAAAGTTTGAACTGTGTAGGTAGTCATTTGATTTGTCTTCGCTGTTAGATGGAGTTTGCGAAGGGAGGGTAACATCTGGAGCACTCTGTTCGGCAGCGGGGTCAGGAGCTCAAGAAGGCTGGTTTGAGTGATGGCCAACAACTGATTTTCAGATTCGAGAGGGAGGTGAGAGGGAGTAACATGTTCTTCAGTCTACATTTGTCTCGCCTCCGAAGCCGGAAATCGAGATTCTGGATCAGTTGGGGTATAAGCATAACAACTGCCAGTCGATATTAGCACTCCAATGCGTGCGCCAGGGGATGGTTTTGAGTGAGGGGAATGAAAGGTACCGACCCATGGCGTCTTTCCATGGGCGTGTAAGGTCATGATCGAGGTAGTGGAGGTCTTTGAGATGTTCAAGGGCGATGGAGTCCTTTATCGAGAGAGAATCCGAGGTTGGAGAGGTGTGAAGATTCTTGCACGAGAAGTACTCCAAGTTCGGACATTGAACGAAGAGTTTGAGACAGATATTGGACGATATATGAGTTAAAGTGAGGTGTGTGGTCGCGTTCCATGGAAGGTCGACCACGGCTTATCCTGATATTTCCGTGAGCTCGACGGTACGTAGTCGAGGAGCATTGATGATTGAGAAAGTGCCGTTAAGAGCGTCAAAAGAGGACTTCGTGCGTACCTCCTCCAGGTTAGAAAAAGTCACTGCATGTTGAACCTTAGCAATATGCGACAGCCAAGGGTGAGGCCACGCCTTGAGATGCAGGGTCTTCAGCCTATGCCCGTTCTCAACGAAGAAGGTCTTGAACGCGTCCTCGTGAGGTATCACATTGGATCTCTCATCATATGAATCCAGAGGACCACCCCGGAAGCAGTCGACGATTAGCTCGAGTGGCCTAGCCTTCATGTTCCGGAAGTAGGTTCTGAAGATAGTAGCGATAGGGAAGTGCTGCTGCCATGCCCAACAACCCGTGAGAGGCATTTGCGTCCAGAGCTGTGGTGAGCTCCAGGCAACATGGCGCCAGTGCGAGCAGACGGCCCCGAGGCGGATGGGGGTGAGTGGGTGTCTGCGCTTGGAGAGAGAACAGCCACTTGGCCAGTCGATAGCATCAGCGATCGTTGGTGGTTGGTACGTTGGAGGAGGATAGCTCGACGGGTTTGAAGCTGGCGTATGAGGTCGTCCAAACGATTGATCTCCTCAGAGTTGGAAGTCACGCTGTTAGGGGATTGGGCATAGTGATTGTCTGGCGATCCGATGCTGTTACCAGATTCTTAGAGAAGGTGCTTTAATTCGGTGAGGAGAACACCGAACTTAGTGTCGTTATCGCGTTTGGTCTGTGTCTGGCGATGGCCACAGCAAAGACAGCACGAAATGTCTAGTTCCATGAGAGGGCTTATTGGTGGAGATGTTAAACCTCTACGCTCAACCAGAACCGAAGATTTTAGGTGCAGCATTAGACGCCCATGGATCGGTCACTGCCGCACTGGCGCCAAATGGACATGTGAGTTCCGCCTTAAATCCCCCGCAGGTCTGCAGTTGAGCTCTCGGCAAGACTTGTAGCATGTGGGCGCTTGTCATCAAATTGGTATCGCTGCAGTTGCTGTTGCAGGACCTTGGGATCAACATGTTAAAATACCCATTAGTGGGTTCAAATATGAGGGTATCGATTGAATACTCCGATGAGAAGTAGATGTATGGGACGAGCAGGCATTATAAATGCCGATGATCAATGTTGTTAAATGCTGCTGTTTTGAGGGGCTCACCTTGCTCGGTACAGTGTTGTGCTTCCGCAATTAATTACATCAGCATTGTTTATTTGTATTTGCTCCTCTAGCCACCTCCAAGGGCAATAGCCTTGCACACTGCACCAACCGTCCCTCAAGACACTCCGGATGTAAGTATGCCAGTCCACCATTCCACAGAGGCCTCAGAACGACTATGCGGATGCCCTGGATGCGCTCTACGCGAAATCGGCGTCGAAATTGGTGCGGATTGGGCTGGATGGATCTCGGTACGGCTGGATGCAGTGATGATTTGGGACTTGGGTCATCAACCGCCAGTTTTTGCCTTTCTTTCCCCTTGCACGCCGCACCATTGTCGACGAGGACGCTGATGCGATATCCTTTCCGCAGAATTCACGATGGGTCGGGTTATTAGGGCACAGAGACGTTCTCATGCGATTGTCAGTATTTATTTCAAGTGTGATGATCAGGAATTGACCAACGTTCATCCATTCAGTTCAAAGCACACACCCATCACAACAAGGCACCGGCCCAATTCCGTGCTCTCGACTTCGCTGAGCGCAACGGCTACATTCGGGGTATTGTGAAGGAGATCATCCACGATGCTGGCCGGTGAGTTGGCTGGGGATTCGTTTGACACATTTCCTGATATTCCCCACTCTCAGTGGTGCTCCCTTAGCCCGTGTTGTTTTCCGTGACCCCTACCGCTACAAGCTCCGGAAGGAGACTTTCATCGCTACCGAGGGTCTTCACACTGGTGCTTTCGTCTACTGCGGCAAGAAGGCTACGCTCACCGTCGGCAACGTCCTCCCCGTCTCCCAATGCCCCGAAGGTACCATCATTTGTAATGTTGAAGAGAAGGTCGGTGACCGTGGTGCCCTCGCTCGCACTTCTGGCAACTATGCCACTATCATTGGCCACTCCCCCGACGACAACAAGACAAGAATCAGGCTTCCTAGCGGCGCAAAGAAGACTATCTCTGGATCTGCACGTGCCACCGTTGGTATTGTCGCCGGTGGCGGAAGGATCGACAAACCTTTGCTGAAGGCTGGCCGTGCCTACTACAAATTCAAGGCCAAGCGCTACAAGTACGTCACTGCTTATTCTAAACCCTCAACAAAACGCCTAATATTGCTTTAGCTGGCCTCGTACTCGTGGTGTTGCTATGAACCCCGTCGACCATCCTCATGGTGGTGGTAACCACCAGCACATTGGTCACGCCTCGACAGTGGCTCGCTCCGCTGTTCCTGGCCAGAAAGTCGGTCTCATTGCTGCTCGCCGCGTACGTCGCTTTTCGCCCGGTTCGATGAATTGTCGGAGACTAACCATTTCCTACAGACTGGTCTACTACGTGGTACCGTCAAGGTCAAGGAGGTCTAGATCTATTTTCGCACTTGATTTCTTTTACCTGTCGTGCCCTGATAAAAATACTCTATGTATAATGAGCCACACGCTCAGTATGCAACACCATGATCCATGCTACTTTTGAGTCCTGTAACAAGACATGCCACCCACCTATGACACGCTATCGCATTCAGTTATTAACCTCTCCATGTTTGGACGAGTTGAACTTGCCAACGACCCGCAAAGTTACAAGAAGATTGGTATATTGACACTGAATACAAGTTAGTACATAAAGATAGTCATTGCACGACTAATGGATAGCCTCCTCCATCTCCACTCGCCATCGACGTTGGATGTCGATTGTCTCCATGAAGATCTTAAATTTGGCGTTGAGGAGCTTCTTATCCTTTGCCGAGGCGCTGGGGACTATCAATGTTCCGGGAGGCGTCATCTCAACCTGGAAAGAAGTTGTCAAAAACTTCGAAAGCGAAGGAGCTGGACAGTTAGCTATACCATAACTTTCCACAACGCCTTAGCCTGCTCAACTTCACCACCTTTCCCACCTCCTTCCGCTGCAAATCGTCCAAGGATAGCGGCACCACGGACAACAGCCGCTGCATGATCTTGTGGTAGGACAACAGGCATGTCACAAACATCAGCAAAAAGTTGCATCAAAGCAAGGTTCTTGGACTGCCCGCCGCTCATGTAGATCGAGGAGATGGAGTGGCCGCGGCTGTTTAGAACGTTGATGATGTGTCTGGTCTGGAGGGCGATAGATTCGAGTGTTGCGTTGTATTTCTTTGCGAGGTCGGGGAGGCTTGAGGAAAGTTCGAGGCCGGTGATTGAGCCGCGCATGCGTGGGTCTGCTATTGGTGAGCGGTTGCCTGTGTGTGTAGTGCCCGGGATCGGATATAGATTTTTGTAGGGATGAGGAGAGGGAGGACGGACCGTGGAAGTCTGGGTAGATGTGTAGGTCTTTCGTTAGCTCTGTTAGACTGCTGACGCCGTTCTCCACTCGGAGTTGTTCGAGGATATCTCCGAGGACTGATTACGAGCATCAGGATATAGCAGGACCATGGTCTGAGGTACGGGACTCACTTTCGTGTTTGTTCTTTTGCTTCGCCTTGGCAAGTTCTTCGAGTTTTGGATAAGCAGGGTGAGTTGTCAAGACAAAGTCAATGAGCTAAAAGCTGTTATGAGTGCGTGTGTAACAGTAGTTGAGACCTACCTGGCCGGTGGAAGACTGCCCTGCTTCATTCATCCACCAACCCCTAAACACCGGATCTTTGTATGGTCCCCAAACACCGTCCACGAAAATGCCATTCGGGCTCTGCAGCAGTCGCTTACTTTCGAGTATAGATTGATCATAGGTAGTGCCTTTACCTGGACTATGTGACAGGTGCTTGTGCCAGCAATAACGGCCAGACGGTGTTGTGATTCTTGGAGGTCGGGAGATTCATCCTGGAGGACTCCGTCCTTCTTGTATCTGGCAGCAACTGTGCCTAACCAGCCAGCGTATCTAATAAGCCTTCAGATTTTTGAGTCTGTTTCCAGCTACGCCGGGGCCTACGCGTCAATCAAAGCACTACCAACAGGCGTGCCTTCCACCAATCCCAACTCCTCTGCTGACTGCTTCGAGAGTCCAGTCCCGACAGGCATACCCGCAGTCAACACTTTCCCATCCTCCGCCCCCATCTGCACATACTCATTCACCACAAGCTGCCCTAACCCAATTCTCTGAAAGAAATCGTGTTGCCACCCCGTTTTTGGCACGAACGAGCATTTGCAAGTGACAGAGCAGCAAGAACGGGTGCTATCCTTTGTAGCGCGGTATGTGAGGAAATCTGGGAGGTCGAAGAATTGACATTTGGAAAAACGATCCGAGGGCATATTGTTCTTGAGCCAAAGGACTTTGGGGACCTCCATTTCTAACTGCGGTCCATTACACTGTGAGTGGTTGGGGAAGTGGTTGGGGGTGGTAGGAACGTACGCTCATCCTGCCACCGACGTAGTCCAACACGACGGACCCAGTGCTGTTGATCAAGTCGGCTTCTTTCTCCGCCCGATGGTCTGCCCATAGGATGATGTTCCTTTCACCGTGTAAGCCTATGTTGTTCCCCTTGGTCACGACAACCGGTTCGCCCTCGAAGTCGGTGACCGCCAAAGAACACGTCGCATCAAATCCGAGTCCTTTAACTGATTTTGCGGGTATTTTTGCATCCACGAGACATGCTTTAACAGTCTTTGATATAGCAGACCAGATATCCGTAGTTGATTGCTCGAAGACGCGATGATCGTGATCGTCCCTCCATGTCTGGGTGTCTTGTGTCGAAGACGCCACAACCGTTCCGTCCTTGGACAACAACGATGCTCGCACGGAGCCCGTTCCTACGTCAACCCCGACGTAGTATTCTTCAGTGGACATGGTATCTAGTGAAGTGCTTGCAGGGTTTGATTATACGAGATCATCTTGGAGATAGCAGAAGTCACCAGATCAGCACCACATGAGAATTCCAGCGGAGTAGTTTATAGGATGATCAATTTCCCCCAGCATCGTGCAACCCATTACAACTCTCAACAAACTCGGTGCCGTACACTTCTGGAGATACACCTCATTAGAAGTCACAACCGATGTAGTGCTTTAGAGTTTTCAGAGGAAAGCATAAATTTTGTGAAGTGAAATACATGTGCTTAGACGAGCATAATGACAATAAACGGGGAAGGAGAATGGCGTTTAGTCAGATGCGGAGGTTACTCGTGCTATAGAGAAGGCGCAAATTCGTCAGATGGAGTAGATGAGCCTAGAGGCTGAGATACGTACTGTAGATCAACTGCGACGAGTGGTGCACAATGGGCTTAATCAGACCATCCTTCTTCAGATGCCTGATAGCAATGCGAGCCAGCGAGCCGTTGATTTTTAGACGTTCGATGAGGATACTCTGGCTGATGAACTTGAAGGTCGGGACTTCCTTCATGATACGGTCATAGGTGGCCTTGTCGAGGCTGACGGAATGTTGGGCCTTGTCCTTGACCTTTCCCTTCGACCATTTCTTCTTCTTGGCTGCCTTTCCGCCTGACGGCGCTGCTGCTTTTGCTTTGGCCTGACGAGAGAAGACCGATCAGTATTGTTGCTCGGCGTAGGTCCATCCACACCCAAAATGTCGCATCCAGCCTAATTTCTACGATCCATCCGTTCCACCCAGTGCGTACGGCGTCGACACGATATCTCGAGTATGCCTTGTCACGGCAAACTGGTGTAGGGACACTCACCATTCTTGAACTGACCGTCGATGTTGAGGAGTCCTAGTCGAGGCAGTCCCATATTTCGCTGTGTGCGTGCCTTGTTTGCCGTCATTACATAAGCGATCGGGAGGTGCGCTTGAGTCGGACACGTCGATCGAGCACGTCGTGCGCTGTAATTATCTGGCCAACCCAAGACTGCTTTCCGGCTCGTGACCACGGTATCTCTGGGGTAGGGCTATGCTGCCTCTATATCTTCTTCTTCTTCCTCTGTCGTCGCAAGTTGCGGGTGCTGTGGACAAGACGTTTGGAGTCGTGCCGGACCTAGTATCTAAATATGTGCCGACGAATGGGAAGTGGAGATGTTTAGATGGGTCGAAGGAAATCCCTTGGGACTTTGTGAATGATGATTCCTGCGACTGTACAGATGGAAGCGATGAGCCTGGTGCGTCAACGTCGGCTCAGTATCGGGATAATTGAGTGTAACTTGGCTTCAGGAACTGGCGCCTGCCCTGATACCTATTTCTACTGTCAAAACAAAGGACATATAGGAGCTTTGATTCCAAGCTCAAGAGTAAGAGATGGACTATGCGGTATGCCATTGGTCCATATAGCGGGAAGCCAGGGCTCACAATTCACTAGAACCTCAATGCTGCGATGGTTCGGACGAGTTGCCTGGTGTTTGTAAGAACGTTTGCAAGGAGGTCGGAGAGGAATACAGGAGGAAGTATGAAGCAGAGATGAAAATTCGCAAGACGGTAAGCAACCACCTTGCCTCAATATTCCACTGATTAACATGTCACTATTAGGGGTCTAAGATTCGTTCAACGTACATTGCTTTTGCCCACAAAGAAAAGAAACGTTTGCAAGAGCGAGTTGAAACTTTGGAGAAAGAGATTACTTCCAAAGAGAAGGAAGTAGAGCGGTTGAAGGGTATGTCACATACCCGCTTGAGTTCGTCTGATTCTGATTCCCTTGGCAGATATTGCTGAGCGCACGGAATCCCTTTCCGCAGCCGCCCTGGAACGCAAGAAACAATCTCGTGAGCGACTCCGGACTGCCCGTTTTTCTATATTGCAACTGAACGTAATGTTTCTGTAGCCCTCTACCAAACTCTCATTGAACACCATAACGCCCTCAAGTCTCTCCAACGCGAGCACAAAAAGCACCTCGAAAACGAAAAGAAACTCGGTGATATCCTGGATACCCTTCGCCGCGGGTACAACCCGAACTACCAAGACATGGCTGTTCTGGAAGCCGTTCGTGGATGGGAAGAGCACGCCGGCCTTCCCCATATCAATGAAGTTCGCAAAGAGGATGGTACGACCGAAGAGACAAAGGAGGATGTCAAGGAGAAGGAAGAAGAGGCTTTGGAGGAAGGCATGTGGGACGCTGATAAGTTGAAGTATCAGTTGGACGGATTGTTACGCACGGATTACACGTCATTGCTGCTGGAACACGATGAATTTACTCGGTCTGGTGGAGAGGATGAAGAGAGTGCTAGTAAGTTTATGTGTTTGAGTTCCGGTAACACGCAGGGTACTGATATGTTACTGCTAGTTTACGATATTACGCAATACTTGCCCGACTCTGTTCTCGAATATTATGATCAATTCAAGGATAGCATTGTCTCGATCCTAGAAACACTCCGCATCATCCCGGCGACTGACAGGACATCAGGTACCTTCCTCCCCTCGATTTCTGTCCTCACGCTTATACTCGTCACAGCTGACGCCTCCCGAGCCCGCCAAGCCTTCACGGACGCTGAGAGCCAACTCAGAAAGCTCCGAGATGAGAAGAAGAATACCGAAGAAGATATTTCGGAGATCTTCGATGTCGAAGGTTTCGGTGCCGATGGTGAATGGAAGAAACTCGATGGTACCTGTCTTGAGTATGACACCGGAGAGTACATCTACGAAGCTTGTCTTTTCAACGAGGCGAAGCAAAAGCCCAAGAATGGTGGAATGACCTACAGTCTTGGGTGGGTGTTCATCGCTACTTTCCAACGAGTTGATTCCTGAATTGGCTGGAATAGACGGTTCGATTCATGGAACCCTTCACCAGACGTCAAACCTGGAACACCAGAGTATTACTCGAAGCAGGTATACAAGCGTGGTGCGAGGTGCTGGAATGGACCAGAGCGTAATGTCGTTGTAAGTCTTCGTCCCTCCGAGTTGATTCAGATCCTGGTAATTGACAAAATCTCTATTAGCTTGTCATGAGCTGTGGCACCGAGAACGCCATTACTTCCGTGCAAGAGCTCGAGAAGTGCGAATACCAGTTTACGGGCACATCGCCAGCATTGTGCCTGCCAGTAAACGAGTCTAACAACAAGTCCCAAGAGGAACTGTAACCTTTGGATTCGAGAGGGTGGTGGCTAGCGACGAGGGTTTTATAGTCCCTCCGTGCGTGAGTGACCCACCCCGTAACTTGAAGGTACCAGGGTGGTACATCGTTGTCACTAGGTATTTGCGCTTAGTCAATACAATATTGCTCAAATCAGGAAATCTTTCAGTATTCCAAACATCCCCAATTGACCGCTGTGTTGGCGGGTGACCTGATTGGGGTTATAGAACATTCAACGACATAAATATAAAAGTCCTGCAAACGCGGTGTCCCAGCGCACTTCCAAACGCCGTCCATGATCACTTAGACCCAAGCAATCCCCAAGCAATCATGATTTTATCCACCTCGTCGCGGAGTCTGTCGTGCACGCCAAAAACGAACTAGAACTCTGAAAAATGATTAGGACCACGAGGAAATAATGTCTATCCAGGAATGTCTGTAGCCTGACGATTCTTACCACCTCACAGAGCCCTTCCGTCGCGCTTGTATATTCGTGTCTACTCAGTTCCTCTTGCAATAGATGTGGTGTCCTTATCACAGGAGTAAACATTCATCTTCGTAGTTATTTTTGCGTGCCATTACTCAGAAGCTGAAGGGTTAAACAAGTGGGAATGATTGTTCTTGTCAAAATGGGGGAACGTCTGTGTGCCTCTTGTTCAACTCGTGCCTAGGTCATCACTATTCTGCCGCCCACCACCTCTTCTCGCTCACTCACCCCTCCCAAATCCAAACGGGAATAGGGAAGAGTGGTTTGTTGAGTGGCAAGGGGATCGATGGGAGAGGTAGTGTGGAGGGAATGAATGTGTGGTGTCTTGCACATTTGTGCCATGCATTGTCACGTCAACTGGTCAACTGGTTTTTGTGTTTCCCCAGGTCCAGCGGGGGGGGGGACTCTGTGGTGTGGCCATTGAGTGAATAGTAATGAGAAATTTTTACTCCAGGCTTTAGGCACAAAGGTTTGTGTTTAAGGAAGTCACTTAGTGTGTATCCAAGGTGGGGTCTTGTAAAAAAGTATAAACTCTCTGGGTTACTACAGCTCAGACCTTACTCACACTGAATGCACAAGAAGCCCAATGTATTTGGTGTATGTAGTGTTCTAAGGTGAGCTGTCCCAACAACAGCTGACATCGAGACTTACAAGGAATGACAGATTAAACAATCCATCAACGGTGATGCCAAAATAATAACAAAATAATAGGAAATTAAATAATAACGAATGACTAAATACCAATAGCACAAATGAAAGTCTTCAGTAAGGGCCCAGCCCTACAGCTATGGAGTGCCCATTATTCAGATGAGCCCCTTATTCAGATGTTACATCAGTCACTACTTCCCAGTGAGTACTTGACCATTATCTATCGTGCCCTATCCAGCCCCTTTCGGGAGCCTTGACATTGACCAGATGTGGCCACANAAAAGTATAAACTCTCTGGGTTACTACAGCTCAGACCTTACTCACACTGAATGCACAAGAAGCCCAATGTATTTGGTGTATGTAGTGTTCTAAGGTGAGCTGTCCCAACAACAGCTGACATCGAGACTTACAAGGAATGACAGATTAAACAATCCATCAACGGTGATGCCAAAATAATAACAAAATAATAGGAAATTAAATAATAACGAATGACTAAATACCAATAGCACAAATGAAAGTCTTCAGTAAGGGCCCAGCCCTACAGCTATGGAGTGCCCATTATTCAGATGAGCCCCTTATTCAGATGTTACATCAGTCACTACTTCCCAGTGAGTACTTGACCATTATCTATCGTGCCCTATCCAGCCCCTTTCGGGAGCCTTGACATTGACCAGATGTGGCCACACAAGACACCACGTTTAACATTAATTTCTAACATTACTCTACTTTCGGGCCCTTCACAGCACCGTTGACCATAGTGGGTTTCCCTTTCTCCACCTTCCATTTCCATGATGTACTTTCCAAAATGACAACAGCCTGCTCAAAGCGCGTCTCAACTGTGTTCTTCATCAACCACTCTCCCAAAGCACTCATCCCAGCCGAGAATAGGAATAACAACGAACTCATCACAAAGAACGTTATTGATTCCCCGATTTGTAACCAAGACCCCGTATCACGGACTTGGTTGAAGAATATCAATGTCATCACTGAAATCGGAGACGAGGAATCAGATGTGGAACGCGAGCTGAGCCATAGTAGGAGATGTGAACGCACCATTGCTTATGCATATTGACACGAGGAGGAGTGAGAATGGTGGGAGTTGAAGGACGTGGTTGAGGTGCGCGAAGATAATAGAGAGCATAACGTATGGCGCGAGCAGTTTATACAACTTCAATAGGACGTGTCAGTTCTCATGTTAATTAACAATGAGGGTGAACGTACGAGCAGAGTTGCCATTGAAAAGGGACTAAATACGGGTATAAGACGGTACACAGGTTCGAGATAAAACGAACTGTGCTCATGGGTCAGCCTCAAAATGTTAAGGGCAAGTTCGGACAGTGAACTCACGATATTGACGCCACACTGCCCGTAATGTCAAATCAGTCAAAATCCTCAATAAAACACGGAAGCCACTCACTTCCCAATTCCGAAAAAACCAAGATGCACGAAAAACAAAAATGTAAGAGCAAGCCTTACATGCGCCATATCGAATATGTATCCAGCATCCCTCCCTCCGTTTGCTATCCTCTCCTTTCCCTTAACCGTTGCCATTTTCTGTCTTAGAGTCAGGTCCATGTATTCTGGGTGCTTGATGATTTTCTCCGAGATTACCCAGCCAAGCAACACCGCCGAATATGTGACGAAGAATAGACCCTCGACACTTATTGAGAGGATGATGAAGCATGGTCCAAAGCCAAGGAAGTACGTGAGGAGTTTGGATGAGGTGGTGTGGTGCGGAACGTTATCAATGTAGGGAAATAAGGATGGAATGACTAGTGGACGGGGTGTTAGGTGAAACAGAATCGCGACTACAAACGAACGACTCACCAAACAAGATCCAATTGAGGACCCTCACTATGAGCGGAAGCCCAAGCTTCCACTGAAGACTGAGCGACGAGTATGTCGTGGCAATCGTGATTGCGAGGACGGAAAGTCTCTGGGCGTTGCAGGTATTGGTAGTTGAGCGCTGCACAAGGCGAGGAACGTACCTGGAACGTAAACTTCTTTTCCATCCTCTTCCTTACCTCCCTCCCGAACTCTTTTTCAGTTTCTGTCAATACGAGTGGCAGTGCATACTGGCCGACAGCCAGGAAGGCGATCCCACCCATTGCACTACAGACGGATAAGTCGTCAGCAAGCAACTAAATTTTAAGCATGACTCACATAAAGAAGACATTCTCCCTTCGATCCACAGGCACCCACGGGAACAACGCGCATAAACCACACATAATATACCACAACGACAACGAATGCGGAGCTAAACAACGGAGGTGAGATCTCCCATTTTCTTCAAGGAGCCAACCGTTCGAAACAGCCAAAATGCCAAGAGACCAGACGATCCTGTGCGTGTATCCCATCTACTACGTTCAGGATCTCGAATCAAAGGGGATAGGAAACAGGAACAACGTACTGCTAGTCCGAGGAGTGCGCCCAACACCAGGACAAGGTGCGGTACATGATCCTTCATGCTGTTCAATACACGCACGTTAAGGAGAGGGGCCGTGAAGTATGGGAAGCCCTGTCGTAGGAACTGGGACCAGAAATACGCTGGGAACGAGACATAGATGTAGTAACTCCATGGTGACCTTTGCACGTAGAATACCACCCACATTGTGAGCGCAATAAGAATAGGAATGGGTGTTAGAAGAGATGTGATAAGGCTGTTTTGCGGGGATGTGGGGTTGTCGAGAGGACGGATAATATACAGTGATGCGTAGAGCATCCACCCTAGATAGGCGAATGTTACTACAGTACGGAGGAGGGTCCTGTCATACGTTTGGAGATAGTGAAGGCCCTTAAGCGCCTCCTGGATGAGCGTGTGTGAGGCGTGTTGGGCGTCGTGCCATTGCGAGGCATTGATGAGAGTTTGTATGCGTTCGAGTTCTTGGACACGCTTAGGAATCGAACCAGATTCGAGGGGTGGGTAAGGCTTGTAAAAGAGCGTATGGGCTTTCTTGAGTTCTATCGAATACGCGTTAAGATGGGCGGTCGAACGAGAACCATAACTTACCATGTTTAACTAGATACTGCTCCAAGATCACTCTCGCATTGACCTCCGCTGCCTCCGCCAATGTCCTCTTTCCCAGCTTAGGCTCCAAGTACCCAGGCCGATCAGGATCAACATCCGGCAACACGCCAACAGAGTTCACGGGCCAAGAAATACCAATAAGCGCTGACATGAGTGCTGCAATGTCCGCCTGCTCAACGTCCCGTCTGTAAAGGTGATTGAGGCCCCATGGCATGGAGTAAGCATCGTGGGAGGACGGCGTTGTGTCCGGAAGAGGTTTGCGGATCCCTTTACCCCAGGCGATGAGAGGCGTGCGCGTACAGTCAGGGTCTGTCGGAAAAGGCGGTGAGGGGAGGCTAGGGGAGGCGGACAGAAAACTCACGTCCATCGCCGTGGTTTCCTATGACCGACATGCCATGATCAGCCGTAAATATGTAACTTGTCTCATCATCTCTGTAGAATTCTTGCATGAGCTCCTCCGTACGCTTGACGATTTCATCGACGGCTTGGATATTTTTCATGTACTCGAGCGAATGAGGTCGATACGAATGGCCCGTCGTATCCAAACCCAGAAGATGCAGGAAGAAGACGACTTTGTCTGACCGAAGTTTGGCATCGAGGATAGCATCTGTAGTTGCGTTGCGGAATAATGCTTCTACTTGGTTGAGCACCCATCGGTCAAGGTCGACAGCATCTAGTGAACAGGTCAGTTATGACTTGGTAACGAGGAAGAAATACATACCCTTCGTGAAATCCTCCTCCTCTGCATCATATGACCATTCAAGTACCCTACCAGGAACAGCACCACGCGCGAACATAGGTAATATATCAGGTGAACCGAAAGAAAACGTCGTGCTAGATTGATTAAATACGGAGTCGAAATCCACTGGGTTAGTCTTCCATCCCTATACATCCCTCAGCCTTTTCTCTTGTTGTTATCGTGCTGCAAAGACGAACATACCTTTGTCACAGCGGATACGTCTTCATACATCCCCCCAATAATAGCGACATGACCTGGTCGACTCTCTGTAGGTACCCTGGTATGGGAGATCCCAAACGCCCCACGTGTTTCCACAATGGATCTCAGATATGGCGCAACAGCCCTGGGCGAGCCTTTGATGTTCGGGAACGGATTTTCATTGAACAACAGGTCAGCTCGTAAGCCGTCACCTGGCCACACCCATTTCATGGTCAGAATTCGGTGTGAATTGGAGTAATTGTGACGTACCAACGATCAGGACCAGCCTTTTCGCCTCGGCTTGCTTCATCTGAAGTTGTTTCATTCCATGGACGACGGGGCTCGTGAAATAGCAGTCGAAAACTGAGCCGATGAAGACGAGGTGGAAGAGGAAGCCAACAAACAGCAGCCTTCCGACACTGTAGTTTGTTCTGGCCGCGCCATTGTGCGCAGCTGGTGACATGGGTTAGTCCACGTATTCCTGTGAGGAGTTTAAGTATACGTTATTGACAACCTGCGAAGGTGCATACCTGGCTCTAGGCGAACATTCGTGTGGTAATGACAGAATGGAGAACGTTAAGGAGTTAAGAGTCACGTGGATGAGATTAGGAGGTGTCGATCATTTGAAATGGGTCCCACTCTCCCCGCTGCACCCAATGTCCAAGCGCAAAGTCGCATACTACTATGATGGTATGGGTCCATATCTATCACATTTCACTCGTAGCATTGATTACTCGCGTCCCTACAGTTGATGTCGGTTCGTACACATATGGCCTTGGTCACCCCATGAAACCTCACCGAATACGGGTCACTCATGACCTGGTTGCTGCCTACGACATGCTACCGAAGATGCACGTTCTGGTGAGTAGTAATACCTTCGTTTCGGCGCTCAGAAACTACCCTATAGTGCACTCAACTATCTTTCGCAGCGACCCAAACGAGCGTCTCCTGAAATGATGACCGCCTTCCATACCGACGAATACGTTCACTTCCTCACCCGTGTCACCCCAGAGACAGCCGAAGAGCTCACATACCACGGAACAAGATGTTAGCCGCATACTCCATCCTCTTTCTCTGCGAAACTCATACTTCCCGCTGTCTTCCAGTTCTGGTAGGAGACGATAACCCGGCTTTCGAAGGATTATTCGAGTTCTGTTCAATATCGGCAGGAGGCTCAATCTGTGCGTGCCAATCTTACTCTAACAACACCACTCAACTAACTGCAAACTGAAAACGCAGGTGCCGCTCAACGAATAGCTTCTGGCGCTGCCGACATTGCCATCAACTGGGCTGGCGGCCTACACCATGCCAAAAAGCGCGAAGCATCCGGCTTCTGCTATATCAATGACATCGTCCTTGGTATCCTTGAACTCCTCCGCTCATACCCTCGCGTCCTCTATATCGATATCGATTGCCACCATGGCGATGGCGTCGAGGAAGCCTTCTACACTACTGACAGAGTCATGACCTGCAGTTTTCACAAGTTTGGCGAGTACTTCCCTGGTACTGGGACCCAGGAAGACAAAGGGAGAGGGAAAGGAAAGGGGTATGCAATCAACGTACCGCTGAAGGATGGAATCACGGACGAGTCCTTCAAGAGTGTGTTTGAACCTGTAAGTCCGTTGAGTATCGCCCCGACCTAGATGAATGTTGGAGATGTATGATTATGAGGAATTCTAGGTGATTGCGAAGATTCTCGACGTGTTCCAACCCTCGGCGGTTGTACTCCAATGTGGTGCTGACTCGTTAGCGGGAGATAAACTGGGGTGTTTCAATATAACGATGAACGGGCATGCGCACTGCGTACAGTTCCTCCGGAAACAGAATATACCGCTCATTCTATTAGGTGGTGGAGGATACACGGTGAAGAATGTCGCAAGGACATGGACGTATGAGACTGCATGCGCTCTCGGGATCGAAAACGACATTGACCCCCATCTACCATGGAACGAGTACTTCGAATGGTTCGCTCCAAGATACCGATTAGAAGTCGTAGGAAATAATATGGATGATTTAAACATAAAAGATGGTTCCCTTGATCGAGTTCGGTGAGTTTTATCCTTACCTTAAGCCATAAAAGCGATATCAATCCCAGATGTTTGATAGGGTCACCGCTCTTGAACATCTACAAGACTTAATTCACGCGCCTTCAGTACAGATGCATGACGTCCCGAGGGAGAGCCTCGGTCATCACCTTGGGTTTGTGAGGGATGAGCAAGGATGGGATGAGCTTGATGAACGCCTGGCCCGTGAGGTTCCCCATATACTCACCAACTCAAATTCTCATGTACAGCATATCAGAACATGCACGATACGTTTACAACCTTCAAGAATCTTCCTCTGCCTCCTCTGATTCTGACGGTGAAGAATCCTGGGACTCGGATGACTCGTCCAGCAGCTGGCGACGCCAAAGCAATGGACGCAGTCGTTCTTCAGTAGCCGGTAAATCCATCAGGAACGGTAACACCGCTAATGGGTCGGGCAACAATGGATCGCGCAAACGGATGAGCCTACTGACAAATCGGTATTTCGATGTTCCAGTGCAGGAGAACGGGTTTGGACATTTCGAATGTGGGGCACCCCTGGGTAAAAATGTGAAAAGGAGGTTCTTTAATTATCCCGAGAAGTGGGATAATATGAACGGTGGATTGACGATGAGAGATGCATTCTCGCCATTGTCAAAGACGTATCAGCTTGCAGGGTTGATGGAACGTGGAGGACGAGATAAAGAAGCAGACAATGTGGACGAGGACTGGGATGACAATAATAGCAGCATGGCTGTCGATTCATGATCAGTGCCGAGTCTCGTGTGGTTGACGTTTATCTGGCCCAACAACTTGTACTTTAACATCACCGAATCGAAGAACGGGTGTTTCCCGTTGATTTCGTTTGTATCTCCAGCTCCCTACACGGCTGGGAGTAGCTTGTGGTGGTTGTGGAGAAACTCGGGATTCTGCTCACCGCCATCGGTGGTTCTGCTCCATGCGGCGGCCATCTTTGCATCTAGGCTAACCTAAATT
>JAEUWK010001251.1:0-47825 GCA_018524425.1 Podaxis sp. AQ795752 | reverse complement strand
AGCCACGATCCTGGGATAGAGGACGGAGGACAATTCCAGTTTTGTATTGGTGTTCATACGTGCCCTTGGCCCGTCTCTACAACCTCAACGACCGCTGAGTCCACTGAGCCAACACGAATACCCCAATCACCTGGTGGAAAGTGTTGACATGATCTCTTCATCATTGACTGTAGTTTCCTATTCTTATCGCTTGATGACGGTTTGCATCTCTTGGTCCTTCGTATTCACTATACCCGAAGTCCTTGCGCTTTGTCTGTTGTAATACTTGTTTTATGTGCTTTGTTCTTGTAATCGTGAGTGTTTTCCCATGAAAAGTCTGTAAATATGTGAGTCCACATGGGTACATCTATTGATACCCGTCGGGATAGGGGCTTCATCATGTCACCAACTCCGGTTCTGGCGGGGTTAGCTTGGATAAGTTCACGAACCGTTTAAAACAATCGAACCAAAGTACCATAAACCGCAACCTCTTAATTTATTCCATAACCTCTTCAAAGCCACAGCCCTCACAAAACATTCGCACATGCACATGGAATAGGAAATGCCTACCAACGGTAAGTATTTAACAGCCTTATCAACCGGCTCGGGATGACGGCCATCATCCATCCAGGTCACATCTAAATTCATTCCAATTAACTACTGTAGCACCGAAGCGGAAGGCTCACTGGCAGAAGGGACAATGATCGCGCAGCAGTGTCCGTGTCGAACGTCGAACGTCGAACGTCCGACAATGAGCTATCACTATACCAATATATCAATATATCAATCCTTTACCGGTGTCCAGTGCCCATGTGGCTCTCACCATAATTCTATATGTTGGTCCCTAACACCTGGTTGATCACTCCACTCACAACACACCCAACTCCCATGATAATGAAAAAAGGGGAGCATCACATCCAAAGTTAGAGATGTCATGTCCATGACAGCGTGAGACGAGGTTCTTTGCTCAGTGCTTAAACACTCAAGTCTTCTCCCGACTCCGGAGTCTTGGGGCGGTGACACAAAAAGTTTTTCTCTTTGACGACGTCGTCGACGTCATGCGTCATGATTACCTCAAAGGTTAGGAAGCAGAAGTCAAAGGCAACTCAGAACTGACGCAAGTAATAGCTTCCCTTTCTTTGTACGAAAACACGAAATGACATTCATCATCTCGAAGTCGTATACACAAGACAGGCAGACAGGCAGACAGATGACAGGGGGGGGGGGGTATGGCTACAGCGATACAAGGGGGGGAAAGAACCGAAACCGTATGATACAACGCAACCAAGCCAGGCGGGGTACGGAGAACGGGTCATATTACAAATGAGAGACGTGACGAGCGAGACACCTCTCTACCTGAGAAGTGAAAAGCTCGGTGTCTGGCCGGTGATGATTATGATCATAATTACAGCAACAAATAGTGGAGGGGAGCGGGATGGTAGGTGACGACGAAAAAAGTTGAGGCAGTGGAACAGACTCAACTCTACGTCGACACGTAGACTACACAGGAAGAGACGAAAGGAAAAGGAAATATTAAGGATAATAAGGACAATGAGGATGACACTCGGGTCACCGCCCCCTACGAGGCGGAGACAACGCTGCAATCCGCTCTTTACGAGGATATACAGCCCAGAGCAAACAAGGAACGAAAGATAATCATATTATAAAGGTGAATAGAAAGAGGAGAGGAGCGTGAGAAGAAAAAAAAAAAAAAAAAAAAAAAAAACGGAAAAAGGAACCGATCAGTAACCACAGCCAGGGTCATCAGCGGCAATACTAATCTGCATTCCTGATGCCCGTCTAGTGCACAGCCAGGGCTGGTAGATCACAGATCTAAAGCAATCCTGAACCGCAATCATGTCCGCCGGAAATGGCTAGTCAGTGGCAGCTCACGGGCAACTAGGAAAAAGCCGAGCAAGGGACACCGAATGGCTAACGGTTAACGGCTAACCGAGCTAGTTGTAACGTTGGGGGCGAGAAGGAAAAGGAGCAGTATGGGGTATATCGGCCTGTGACGGGAGTGGAGTGACACAGGGGTGCTGATGTAGCAAAAAGTTATGAGCATATACACCGCATCTGCACATCGGGGTTGAATGTTGAACCGCGGTCAACATCCATATCTCTTCGCACATACAATGCGCGAATAGGGGAATGGTCAGGCCCCATTTCGGTTCTATCCTAGTCCAACCCAACCAGTCCAACCCAGCCATCCAAAGAGAGAACCGAAACCGGGACCAAAACTAAACCAAAGTCGAAAATCGACCAGATATCCATTAACCAGGAACCAACCGAAAACCGCAAAAACAAACAAGACCATCGCCGAACCCTTGAAGGGCGAGAAAGATTCGGGGGAGGTCACCCAACCCGATCTAACCGCTAATTGGGTCTCTTCAACGACAAAATAATAGTCAACTCCTGCTCCGGGACAACACTCATCCCTGCAAACCACGTCGTCTTCAACAGCGTATCCACCTTCTTGGCGCCTACATCATTCATAGTAGAAGAGGACGTAGCAGCACTGGAAGAAGCAACGGATGAAGATGTAGAGGCGGCGGTCATCACACCTCCTATCGGCGGAAAGGTGAAGCCACCACCGGGAGCGACGGGCGACGTGGGTGACATCTTCTGCCTCTTGTGGTACGCTTCCGCAATACGGTCCCTCTGCTTCTTTGGCAATGCCTCGAATTCGTCACGGTGCATTGGGACAGTATGCAGGTGGTTGTAGATCCCAAGTAGTAAATCTCCAATTGTTATCCCTTCTTTCCGCGGTGATGCATTTGCATGCGCGTGAGCCAAGTCGGTAGCGACAGTGAGCTTGGACCTAGAACCCGGGAGGGTAATGTTGGGTATTACAGGTTTAGCCGGTAAAGGAGCAATATTCATCGTGGGCCTCCTCGGGGAAGCCGAGGACGACCTTGCATGACCCATTGTGGAAGGAGGCGGTGGGTACACAGGAAACGTTCTCCTCATTCCTGGACCCGCACCTCCCGTCTTACCGGGTGCCGAAGCATGGATGAACACCTCCCACCGTGTCGGATACTCGCACACGACCTTCAACACCGCAACAGGCGGATTGGTAGCATATGCCGCCAATACAGCGGGTGTGAGCATTGTGCCAAGTTGTTCAGAGAACTGGGCAAAAATGAGGGGGTTCTCGCGGACGTCCCAGAGGATGCGAGAGTGTAATTGTAGTTCGGAAATGGGCTCCTGGGTTGCTTCAAGGAGGGGGTGGAGGGAGAATTCGGTGAATTGTGGTTGGGGTTGGGCTAGGTGTTCGTGTTCGTGGTGTTTAGGAAGAGGAAGGGGGGAGGCTGTGGAGGACTGAGAGGGAGAGGAAGAGGAAGCAGTGGAGGGGGGTTGGGGATGGAAGCGGGCGAGCGGAGAAGAGGACATTGTGGTGAGATTGTGTTGTAAAAGGAAGAGAAGAAAATTAGGGTGCGTTCGAAAGAGTCAGGGCCGGGTTATATAGTCAAAGGAAGAGGATGTAGGTGAAGTAGACAAGATAGAGAATGGCGTCACAAGTTGATGGGGGATATGTTATCGCAACAATGCTGTGTACATGAACGCGGAGGATCACCTTGATGAAGGAGTCGAAGGGAGCAAGCCCTCCCTATATATATGCGTCGGGCTGTGGCTGCGCGTCCGAATTGGCGCTCCAAGCTTGTGCATACCAAGCCAAAACACGAGGCTACGAAGCCAAGAAGCTAATCGGGAAACTCCATCGCGTTTAACATGTGTATATTTAGACCAAGGTCGATTTCTGTCAATGTCGTGTCACCCCATTGATCTGGATACAATGGGATTAGAAACAGGAGCAAGCAAATTGAGACGAGGCCGGGGTGCAAAGCTGTGAATGGCACTTGGCAAACGATATCTTGGTCGTATTGTTGGTTTTTTTTTGGGACCGGGGAGGGGGGGGATAATGGAGCGAGGCGTCCAACGCGAGGCACGCGGAGAGGGAAATGACAACGAAAGCGAGGCACGTCGGACTTGGAGATATGCAAGGCGGGGCGGCGGGTTAAGGGATATGGTAAGGAGATGGCGAGGGCTATTAAAAAGCACTGCCCACAACTTTGATAGAAGCCGAAAAGGAGCAGTTCTACCATTCTAGCGAGGGTGTACTCAGCCAACACACGAGTGGATTGTCACGGCACTCACAGACTGAGATAGAACGGTGGTTGGAAGACCAATAGAAGATATGATGACAATTGAATCGTTGTTGAGAAGGCGACAGGGTTGCAATGATGGGATGACGGGGGGGAGAGGTTAGGGAGAGGGGTCGGATTTCGGAGAGGGAGGATTGGGGGGGGGGGGGGGTCTGAGAGACCAACAGTGTACACTGCCCTCCACACTGAATAGGACAAATTGCACTGCTAGCGATGGAGACGCGGGTCAAGGGTTATGCGGCGCTTGGAACATTCTGTCGAGAGTATTTGTCGTGATGTTGTGGTATGATGTGAGACTGCTTGATGCGTATGTATGACCAGCTATGATTCACGGCGAATCATTCACTGAAGAACGACCAAGCTGCGGGTTGATGAAAAGATGCGTCTTCATTCTGTCATCGGCCAGTTTAATGAGCATCCAGACTCCGAGATGCCAGGTGTAAGTATGGTTAGGGCAGCAGTTGGTTTGATGGATCAGTTGACTTGGCACTCCGGACACGGCTGATGCGACCGGCGAGGCTGTAGTTTCAAAACACAATCCTTGCGAGGGCGGTGACGCCGATGGATACTATCCTGTATTGTTGGGTCCCTGTTACATCGCCACCAGCAAACTCACCATTACTCACCGAATACAAATACTGTGTTGCTGAATACTGAACACGTTCGGCACATGGCCGGCAGGGTGTTCTTAGCCGCCGTTCCGGACCAGATCAATCCGGGGCAACAGAGTCGGTTGGCGTGTGCTGAGCCTTTGGAGAAACAGACACAGGTGCGGACCAATGACTTCCCATCCACACCGTCCGAATCGCACAGAAGACGACCAACTCTGGGGAGATCTCCACCACAACCGTCGTAAACACAGAGCCAAACTTCCTGTCATTCCAGACCTCCGCTTTGAGTACAGCTACCTCCGGAGTATCAGTCCATACGTCCAAGTCGAACGCATTCGTGATGACACTGCATCTGTGTCTCAGTACCATCACCACTCCAGTGTTGACGACTTGTTGAAGGATTATGACAAGCTCGAGCTCCACTCATCGTCAGGCAAGATTGATATTGCGGAAGAGACTGGTGCTGTCGCCCAGAGTCCAAGCCCTAAGGAAGTGATCCATGTACAATGGAAAAAGGTTCTTTGGATTACAGTGCGGGACCAGGTTATTAGCCCATTGCTGCAAGGTGCTCTTTGGTATGTCCAACGATCCCCATATTTTTTTCCATACCTGTGTCTCTGAATAGCAACTGGACAGGGCGATGGCCAGCTACTTCTTGACTCCCTATTCTGCCCAATTGGGGTCAAAGTTGGGACAACTCATACATGCCAAGCCACCACCAAAGGAAGGCACTGGTGCAGGCTGGTTGCGCCGATGGGTGAAAAGTCTGGGTCTGACATCCAAGTCGGTGGAAGAGCCAAAGCGGTAGAGGTCTTGTGCCATGAAATGTTTTTGTTCTGGTTCGGAAAGCTCGTGTATTTGATGAGGGACTAGAAGTTCATGTCTGCGTGACGGACATCGCTTGATAATCATCATGTTGGATGACAGTGGCACGTAGAATAGCAATACATTATGAGCAAGTCTAGTATACAAGGCACAAATGCAAGGGGGAATGTCAAAAGATAAATTCAGACGGAATGAGAGACGAAGGCTAGCCGGAGTCCCACACTACAACAAGTGTGCATAAAGCATTTCCCCGGGGTAATGGAGAACAAAAGTGCGAAGCGGGAGGACTATCGTGGTTAGTACCAAACGCCTCGAGCTCCTCCAAAAAAGAAGGTAAATTCAATGCACTCTGACTTCCAGCCACTCGTTAACCCACATATACCGCGAGAATGACACATAGAGCCACCGGAACCACACCAGCTGGCTCGCATGCATACGCATCGCCTTCAACGCACGGAAATACTCCGGAATCCCAGAGACAAACACTGGCATGCCTCGCGCATTGAGATGAACATCATGCCTTGACAAAGGAAGCCCTGTGCCGAGAGCAGTTTCTTTCTCGGCAAAGTCGATCAAGAAACCCAACACCCGAGCTATTACTAGATCAAATTTGGCGAGCAGAGGCGCGAAAATGGACATGTATTTTGTGAAGAGTGGGACTGTGATTAGGGTGTAGAGCCGGGGTGTGAGACGTCCTGCAGCGTGGAACGATTTTATAAGATGTGCGATGCCGTGCGGGAGCGCTTTATGGTTTGGGTGTGAGGATATACCGTCGTGGTCGAACGTCAGAACCTAAACGCGCTCAATAAGTGAGGCATCATAGGGACACGAAGAATGCCCACTGCGTCGATGTTGTTGTCAATGATATAAGGACTAACGACTTTGTGAATAAGCTCGGCGTCCCAGGTTGCGGTCATATTATCCTGCAGATGCCTGCTGCGACATTAGCCAACGACCAAGGTCAGACATGACCCAGGAGAACATACGGATGATCGACTATCCAGCGACGTTCCTCAGGGACACCAAGGACTTCATAGCTACGATGATATTCGCGTCGCCGAACAGAACCAAGTCCATCCGCATCGCCAATCGACAGGCAAAGCGAGTAAATGTCTACATTCTTCTGGGTAGTATAAAGCCCCAGAATTGTAGGCCCAAAGAACATGCATTCATCATCGGGGTGTGCCGTTAGAACCAGAACCCTTGAATGACCATTTTTCTGTGCAAAGCTTCCAGTATCAAAAGGCCAATACAGAAAAGCTGGGAGGAAGGAAACGAGGAGGACAAGTATGTGGTGGAACATACTGGCGTTGTGTGTCACGCGTGTGATCAGGCGTGTACATATGTCAGAAACGTAAAATTCCAAGTTGCCTCCACTCTACACTTTGACCTCCCACCAACCGTGGTCATGATCATCTCTGGCTCTGGCACATGCGACTCACCCATCGCGATAGAGGACGACTCTGAAGACGAGGTTATCACTGAACTTTGTGACTACTCGCTGGATGATCAGGGTGACTCTGAAACCCCGACCGATGATGATGTCCTATTATCACCCCGTCCAGGCACCTTTTTGTCGACCATACCTCTGTTTCGGCTCCCTGAGGCGTCTGCGCGTAGCCTCGAGAAATTTAAACAAGGTGCAGCTGTTGTGTATTTTTTTCACCCCTGGATTGTTGGCTGAGGAACTCTGTTTCTTCTTTTTGGAGTAGATCTGTTGCAGCAAGCTCAGACTCGGAAACGCGAATGGGGTGGCCAAGACCCTAACGGCAGTGTAACGAACATTCAAGACGAACCAGTGTCACTTTTACCACCCGCCGCGCTTGAACTTGGATTCGGCAACGGTAAACACGAAACCAAGAGACAGAGAAAACTACGCAAGAAATTGGGGCGCGAGAGGGAGAGTGCCGAGCTGGTGCAGAACATCAAGGACAAGGGCAAGCAGAAAGTTGCACCTATTTCCAGCTCTTCCTCGGTTATGGACGAGACTCACCATCAAGCTGCTTGGCCTCCAGCCTCGGTAGCGATGCCCTCCCAAGATCCAGTACATCCTGCAAAGAGGCCGAAGCATACCGCTAGGACGACGAGTGGACTCGCTGCGCCTATGAACCATACGTCTCTGACCCCTGCTCCTGGCTCCACATCGTCGACTACTGTAGACTCCGATGACCAAGATCCCGCATCCTATGTACATCATCACCCTCCACAACCCATGGACCAGTCGACTCAAATTTCTCCTATGTTTGCCAACGAATCTTCGTACCCTTCCTACCAATTTGACTTTCAAGCTCTTCCTCTTCCCCCACCTCAAGCATCGTATATGAACCCTATGATGCAGAGCATGCAATCACCCTCGGGGATGGACTTCGACCCGTTATTCCCTCTAATGTGCATGGCTCTGAACGGTTTTCCTATGTCTATGCCTCCCATGCCCATGACGCCTGTACCATCTATGTTGGACAACGACCCACCGCCTCCGTCACTACATACCCAACCCGCACCTCGCAAATCCTCGACCTCAACCTCAAAACTGCTCCCCACAAAACCTCAAATACCTCCCCCGCCTCCTCCCCACACCCACCCTCCAACAACAACAAAACCAAATCACGAAAGACCATTCACGATCCGACACATTGACCACCCACCACCCACCAACCCTCCCACCACACCAGTCTACATCCCAATCGGCAAACTCGATTTCAACAACAAACACGGCATATTCCCAATCCTACCCTCTGTCATGCTCTCTGCACATGATCAACAATACACTCCGAACCTCGAACGGACACTCGTTATGGAAAACGTACCTAAACACATGTGTAATACGACATGGCTTGCGTCTTGGAGTCTTTCTGCGTGTGGTGTTGTGCCCGCGAAGATTTTAGTTGGGCCTAGGAGAGCGTTGTTGGAATTTAGGGAGGGTGAGGAGGCTGTTGAGGCTTGGGCTAGTCGGAAGTTGGGTGTGGATGAGTTTGGGAGGAAGGTAGAGGGGAGGGAGGCGGAGTGGAATGTGTTTGTGTTTTGGTATTGTCCGGATCGGCGTGGGGAGGTGAAGGTGTTGAGGCAGTGGAGGGGCACGAGGAGGTTGAGTGGGGAGATGAGGAGTGCTGTGGAGGTTAGGATTAGGGAGTTGGAGGAGGAGGAGGAGAGAGAGGAGAGGGAGGGCCAGGTGGTGGTGGTGGATAAGAAGGTTGAATTTCGGGAGTTGGCGGAGAGGTTGGGGTTTAGGGAGAGGTTAGAGGAGGTGATGAGAACTGGGATGGAGGAGGGAGAGATTTGTAGGTGGGAGCAGAGGGAGATTGCGAGGATTGAGAGGAAGAGGCGGTTGGGGAAGTTTAGTCGTAAGCAGGGGCTGAACGCGGCGTATGGACGGAAACAAGTGGAGGAGACACATAAGAGGAAGGTGAAGGAGGAGGAGAGAGAGGGGAAAGAGGAAGAGGTGAGGAAGAAGAGATGGAAGGGAGATGTGGAGAGTTTCATCGCTTCTGGCTCAATGTCGATGGCGTATCCGTCGCCGTTGTCACCAACGTTCTCCCTGCATTTGAATGCGCTGGATTCGTTGACGGCTGGCAATTGGAATCGGGCGTCGGGTTTGAATAAGGCGTTGGGAGATTCTGCCACTGGTACCGCGATAACAAGTCTATCCTCCGTGACCGCTTTCCTGCCACCATCCACTGCGGAATCGTCGGTACCAACACCATTAACACCATTAACACCCCCATCCGCTTCACTGCCGCCAACTGCGCGTTCCTCGACATCTATAAATTCTGACCCGCAACTAACAGCTGCACCTACACCTGTTACGGTATCTTCCTTAACTGTGTCCCCGTTTCCACCTGCACCCGCATCTGCACCTCTACCACAAACCCAGGAACCGCCATCACCAGCTACGACTTCGTCAAGACCAACGCTTCTTTCTAACTCGGGCCCGTCGAATGCTCGGAAGAGAAAGTCAGGAGAACTCGAATCTGCGGAAGGACCAGTAGTACGCGCACAGAGTGTGGCCAGCGATATGTCGATTAGCAGTGCTGGTGACACGCAGAGGCAGACGACACCCTCTCGTGGTGTGGTTCAGGCTGACAATCCTGATTGGAAGGTCGGGATGGTTGAAGGGTTGAGGAGGGTTGGCCGGGAGTTGTTAAACCAGAGTACCATTTCGTCTGGTTCCTCCACTCCTATACTTGCCAATGAATTAGGCGCTAGCGTGAATGGAATGTCAAGAACGACTCTTACGACCACGGCTGCCTCAAGGCCACACAAACTCCCGCTGAAACCAACTCTACTGCCGACTGTTGCTGGTCCTCCTCGCCGGAATTTATTGCCTCGTTCTATGTCATCGGAGATCTCTAGACCGGGTTCTTTGAAGGTGAGACGAGGAAACGTGCACAGTGGGCTTGTTCTTCCAGAGTCCAGCACTAGTTTGCCATCGTCTTCGGTGTCGACGCCCGGACTCCGGCTCCTGTCAGATGGTGTAGATATCCCGCCTAGTCCGAATAGAGACGATACGGTCAAGTCCGCGATCCCAGTCCCTCCAGCGATAGTTCCACAAAAATCGACAATGAAGCCTACGCCGACCAAAAATGTAACACCTCAGGCGGCGGAAGTGTTGAAGTCGATCATGGGAAAACCCGTGGAAGAGAGACAGAAATTCTTGGATGGCGAGTTTGAAGCTACAAAAGCCTTGATGAATCAGCTGGTGAAGATTGTGGGGAAGGAGGAGAGGAAGAAGATTACGGAGCATTGGAAGGAGAAGATTCGGTGCGTGATGCCTCGTTTATAGCTTTTCGGTTCGTCTTATCACGGGTTTGACTTTCTGTCTTTCATTGCGGACCTCACTCTGCAGGATTATTGATGAAATTACCAAGAGTATCAGGAATGACGCCAAGGTCTGGTATTCACAAGAGGCGAAGATGTGGGTGCGGATGCGATGGCCCGAGAGTCCAGAAGATGTCGGAATGATTTTAATCAGCGATGACGAAGATTAATGCAGATCAAGATCAACACCGTGCTACCAGGTTCTCCGCCACATTGATAGGATGTGTCTGGGTACCAGGTAGGTGGAATAGATGTGTATGTATCAGGTGCTGCATGCTGCTGGTTTCGTACAAAACGCTACGTTTGATCCCTACCCGATGTCTTTTTCATTTTGCACCCTCCTTTTTTTTTTCTTCCCTGTTATTTGCATGCTATTGCATTGTGCAATTTCCACAGGGAGTAATCTCTTTTTCGTCATATATTTCTGGGTCTCAAGGTTTCAATCAGGAGCATTATGGTCATCATTCATTCTTCGTCTTCATCATCAGTGAGTGACCTTGTCATAATCTGGATCCCAATCGGTGACACGCACGAACCCAGATACTGCTATTGCACTATCAAATGATCCCATACCATAGTGTAACATTCTCGAGTCCGTCTCTGGGGGGTTTTCCTCAGACGGTACTGCGCCATATAGATTGTATTCTGTCGATCTGAAAAGGTGCAAATGGTCAGGATACTCTCTTAGGGAAGAGGTTGGCGTTCACGTAGGGCATGTGTGTTAGCAGCTACTGGCTGCCCCTTGTCCGAAGTGATTGCTGACACTCCACTCGGAGGCTGAAGGCTTACTATGCATAGTATCCCCCTTTGGAGTGTCCTGGTCATTTGCGCTCATTTCTGACTGCGTAGTGCGATATCCGACTCTTCCAACTCTTCTTTCTGTGGATGGTGTCAGATAGTTGACTTTTTCCCCGATTATTGCGCAATTCTTATTTTCCCAGTATACATTAGCTCATCTATATGATTATCATTTAGATTCGTTCATATCATTAATGCGCATGGATTCAATCTCGGTGGTAGTGCGTGATTTATGCTCGGGTTTCGGCCGATATTGAACTGGCCACGCGTGGAAGTCTTCAAGTTATATCAGACAGCCAGTACTGGATAACAGGAAGGCCGCAGCTAGGAGCTCATCCCGTGCCACACCAAGAGGCTAAATTCGTCCTAGGAAGTATGACTGATCAGTACTCAGTTCTGATTACATGATCCCGAACCAGATGAGTCACCATTTTGGCATCCCTCAGCCTCATACAAACACAAGTATTAGCCCAGATTATTGACGCGATATTGTGTTATACCTGCTGTTTCACCTCAAAGTCAATTGACACTGGCTCAGGCTTTACCAAAAAAACTTGTAACTCATACGACGCCTGTTTCCGTTGACTCGACCCAGCCCAAGCTAGGTTTTCTGGCTATGGCGAAGACTTTACTAGGGACCCACAGCATCCCAAGGCCTCTCCAGTTTCAGACCTTCCAATGATTTCGTTGTCTGTTGGCTTCAACTGTAACGCCCCATCACTGGCATTCTGGCACCGCCGCATTACCACTATCATTTGGTCATCGCAATGTGCGGGCATCAGCTCCCTCTAACGTAAAGAGTGGCTTTGATTGTATCGTGCACACAGCAGCTTCATATCCAGGGGACGAGTCGGAACAGACACTGGATGCCCCCGAGTGGCTCGAATGTTGCTTGGCCCTTCCTCGCATTCGTGGTCACTGATTTTGCCTTGTTCTTGGTGGGCCGCCTGCGCAAATTGAACGCAAAATCATACGGGTAAATAGATCTGACACGCATTGGGCAAAGGGTTATCCTGATCCTCCAATTCCCTGGTCGTTTTTGACTCTCGTGGGTGCAATATTTCTCTAGAAGCCAAGACGTTTTCATCGGATTTAGGTGATGCCGTTATTGATGGTCCATTTCATTTGACTAACCCGATCCATCGAACCAGGTCCCTCATGTCTCATGTCGTCGCACTGAGAAGGCCTCTGTCAGTGTACATGAGGCTTTGTAGGTCCTTGGAACAACATGATTCCGGGTCTCGAACATGCTCGCCGTCCTGCTACTATGTAGGTCATTATGCCAATCTATTCTCACAAAGTCTATTGGAACCCATTTCGGGTCAGTTAATTATATCTCGCATAAGTTTCCCCTGTTCTGGTTTCACAGTCTCGGCGCGAGCACCGTATGGACCACGAACCCGTCTCCGGGACACTCTGCTTTGGACCTTCCTGACAATGTGCGATGTAGGGATGCCATACATGAACTCCTCCATTTATTACTTGCGTCGGTTCGGTTTAGCGTCGTTCATCAGGATATCTGACTTTCAAACTGTCGTTCTATTTGTAAATGAAACAGACAAACATGCACGCTCTGTAGCCAGTTAAGCGTTGTTTGATGCTGCTCGCTGTACTTGGTTCGGGGAAATACAGTCGCCACTGCTAGTTACATGCTAAGATAAGTTAAACACGTTATCGGGGTAAACCACTTGACCCGCATCCCAGGAGGCATACTTACGCCAGGAAAGGTGCTTGGGAGTAGATGGTCCTCCTGCACTAATCCCCTGGCCAATACCTGTCCCTGCGCTGATTGCTTTTGAGCGTTTGTCAAATCATCGAATAGTGGAAAAGCGGAATGCGGGTCTAGCTCGCCGAAATTTTTGGAGCACAGTGTGCCAAACGAGAACAATTACCTTCATTTACACCATTACATCGGACTTGGAGTCTCGCGCCGGAATATTCTTCCAGAGCACGTTTCACTCCTGTAGCCCAGAAACTACCCAGGACACGCCATTCAATGTGCTACGCCGACTTGTGTCGTTTCTCATCTGCTTACTTTGTGAAACATAAATAGATACTGAATCGACGAGGAACCTGCACCTAGGCCCAGAAACTAGATTAGATCTACATGTATTTGCCAGTTAGATACTTACCGACTCACTGGCTCAGACTCCACATCCTGTGCATATAACACTTTCGAGTAGAGCACAAGACACATGGTTTGTTAGGCCGTGTCCATGATATCAAAGAGGCCATCGTTACTGGTGCAGTATGGAACTGCAATGCGCAGTGAAGCAGTTGCTTCGACCCTGCTCTGTGTTCGGGTTGCGCCCGGTTGTAAAATATTCCCGGACGCTACAGGTCCGCCTGCTGCGAGCGCTACGAGCACCTCGACAACAGTGTATCAACGCCCGCTTAACCAACCGGGACAGTGGAATACTCACCAAAACAAATCCTCTCGGCCAAGGGACAAGAATAAAGCTGTGAGTATACCAGGAATTCATGTCCGGCTGTTAAGTTTTGACAGTAACACCCAATGGGTCTGCGCATGAAGGTGGATGAAATACAACCGATACGCTACATTTTCGCTTGTGAGCCTCAGTCTCAATTCTTGTCAACGCCTAAATTCAGACTCAGTGCCCAAACCGGAAGGACGGTTGATCCTGACACCGTATGCGCAGTTTTGGTCCATCCCGACTGCCTCGTCAGAAATATAGTATTATCGGTACTTCTTTGAGCTCCCAGGGACGTTGCTCCCTGGAGAAACGCCATACCCTGAATATGAAGTTCCTGGATTTGGTTACTTTGAAGAGAGCGAAGCAGGCCGGAGCTCCTAACTTCAGATATGATCAGTCTATTGAAGTTTGTAGGCGGCCCGGTTCATTGCGTTCAGGTTTTCTTCCCACTTATCGCCGTACCTTTCTACGACAGATGCGGTCGGGAGGATGATTAGAATGTTGGAAGCAGGCAAGGAGGCCGTGGTGAGGATGCCAAAAGTCAGAGCACGAGGTCCGACTTCAGAGTTACTCGATAAGGGGGGGGAGCATCGAACATTAGGGAGGCGAAATGAAGACTGCAGAAAATGAGAGGAGGTGAGTTCGAAGCATTGCGTGTCGCTTTGTTTGATTCCAAAGTATTCCTTGGCGGCGAGTAATTCATTAGCTTTTTTTGAGTTCGTTCTGTTGCACGAACTAGGTCTCCCCTGTTCACGTTTTCGGTGTTGATGGACAGCATCTCTGAGATACCCAGGAGAAGAGCGTGCACAGGCTGAAGTGCTTGCGAACCGCAGTTGATGTCTAGGTGGCGATTCCCAGGCGTTTGGAGCAGAGGTGTACCAGTGATTCGTCACTTGTTTCGATACATTATTTTATCCACCCTGCCATCTCCCATTGCAGGTTTTCCCTTTCTTCATTCTAGCAGGTCTTTTACGACGATCACTGTGATTACATTTATTAATATTGCCTGAACCTAATTGATCCGCTCAATAGAACAGCTCTTTCACGTTCCATCTCCGCGTACTAGTTATCAAGGAGTCTTGATGTGTAGATGTATCAAACCTATCTCTGGAGTTTGATGGAGATGATGCGGTAGATATCCCCTTGAATGGGCAAGAAGAGTGGTTGCAGTCCTTTCTGAAGGGCAGATGCGGCATTTAGTTGTTGTAACAGTGCTCTGCAATGTTAGGCTGCCTTATCTCTACTGCTTAAACCCGTTTGGGGAAAGCGCTGAACGAAGGTGGTTGCGTTCTAGCAGGTTCTAGTCCCGACAGTACGGCGCCTAGCTAAATTTCTGCCTGGCCATTTTGCTTTTCATTTATGCCATCAGGCTATTCACAACGACTGTTCGTTATTATATCAAGACAACACACTCTAAACAGTCCGTCTTGCCATGCTGCTTAGGAGTGGATGGTTCTTCCTAAGTCTAAGAGTCGCGTGGTTCCAGGTGGTCACAAAAGAGTGTTGTACCTCTCAACCTGCGTGGCAGACACCCAACTAGGCATTAATGGAAGGGATTGACCATCTTGTTCTCTTGATAAATCTGGCCGCACAACTGATGTAGAGGTACGAGGAACGTCCGTTTGTCCCCCTGCTAGGGGCTGATAATGGCACGATGTTGATTTCTGTGTGGCAGCGTCCACAATGGTCTTCCTATAGTCATATAAATGAGCTATGCAAGTTAAACAAGAGCCGAATCAGCCTCAAGAGTCAAGACTAGTATCACTTGGACCGAAGAAACCGCCCCTTGAGAAGGCTGTGTGTATTCTTGATGGAAAGCTGCTTAGTCAGCGATTCTCGTGACATTCACAGCTTACAAAAACTCAGCGCAAATAGCCACTTCTCAGCTTTACCCTTCACCACCACCAGGTGTTCACTTTCAGCCCCCCTACTCTTAGTAGGTGCGTATCGGCCTCGCTACCATGTGGAGTTGTACTGAATAATCTCCCGGTTTTACTTTATCGCCTTGGCATCGCATCGCCCGCCATCTTTCTTTCGAACATTGACTTCACCGCATTGATCTCGTGCGATACAATCGTGCCGCAGTTTTCACCTCCTTCACCCGTTGTTTCGGAATGGCCCTCAAGCGCATTAACAAGGTGAGTGTTGTTTCTTGAGGCAGCTTCCCTTCCAGTGCTTTTGCGCATTTGGGCGCTCAGGGGTCAGGATCTAACGAAGATCGTTGTGACATCAGGAATTGCTTGATCTTGGCCGTGACCCACCGTCCTCTTGTAGTGCCGGTCCCACTGGCGACAACATGTTCCAGTGGCAAGCGACGATAATGGGACCTGTAAGCTTTGAATGGCCTTTTGATAACGGGTCAGGAGTAACCTGTCAATCTAGGGTGACTCACCCTACGCCGGAGGCGTCTTCTTCTTATCCATCAGTTTCCCTACGGACTATCCTTTCAAGCCTCCCAAAGTCAGCTTCACGACCAAGATTTATCATCCCAATATCAACGCAAATGGATCGATCTGCCTGGATATCCTGAGGGACCAGTGGTCGCCTGCGCTGACCATCTCAAAGGGTCAGTCTGGAGTTCTTTCGCTGACGTCATCATCATCGCTTATCGACTGGTTTCGATAGTCCTACTCTCGATTTGCTCAATGTTGACTGATCCTAATCCTGATGACCCATTGGTCCCCGATATTGCGCATCTGTACAAGACGGATCGCGCACGCTACGAGGCCACAGCTCGGGAATGGACGAGGAAGTAAGTGCCCAGCTGGCATTAGTCCTGTCTGAGTCAAGACAATGTTTTGATTGCGTCTCTAGATACGCTATGTAGCGGAATGACCGCGATCTCAAGGCAGCTTTGTTAGTTGGTCCGGGCTTGCGCTGTATACGTATCTTGTTTCTTCTACCGATGTTTTAGTAATTCAGGTCACAAATTCATTCCCCTGCTTGCTCGCAAGTATTACAAACCACATCTCCTTTATCTGTGAACACCCGCGTCTGTGTTGACTGCACAACAGCTTCGTTATGTATGGAGTCCACAAAAGATTACTAGCTATGAGTCAACCGCAGAATTAGAACAAGGTAACTCCTCTCAGCTGAGACTAGACGGAGCTTTGAGCCGAGTTTCGGAGAGGCCCTACAATAGCCGGCCGTAGCTGCTAGCTGCATAATGCGTCCCGTAATCAATGCCTGCGGATGGGACAGCGTAATCATTGTATGCATAGCCAAGAAACGATGTGTGATAGTGGTTTTAGGTGGGAACGCACATCAACCTCACAGCACCACCCCCCCCCAGCCAGAGCACTAAGAGCAGCGACGCCATTACTCATTGGTCGAGGGTGCACAATTGAATTTGCAGTTACATGTCTCCCTAATTAATGTTGGGGGAAGCCGCAGGAGTCATGTTATTGCGAGTCACAGCTGCCTTATTTGACTGGCCATATGGTCGCGTGTTCTCGAGGTAGAGATCAGGAGTCCGCAAGGTCTCCTTCACGGATTTCAACTGATTCGACTATAACCCTGAGTAGTTGGCTCGTTGCTAGCCAGTGGCAAATGAGCGGCTGAAACAAAGATATTCCTGCACTTCGGTACCCAGCTTGTTAAGAGATCTCTGAGGGGATTGGCTGTGCCCCAAGGAATCCCATCAATATAATGCATCAACACTGGCGTTTCAACCCGCGTTTTCGAACGCAAGTTCGTGACCTGAGGTCTGAGGGTTGACCCGATCCTATGATCGTGGAAACTCCACGAACACTCGAAGCCTTTCGCCGAGAAGCCCACCAATATCCAATTCCAAGTACAGACGAGATGTATAAGTACGCGACCTGTAAGCCTCCATGGAACCAGCAAATCTCATTCCTCTCTACCGAGTATACCCAAGTATCAGTTGGTATTTATTAGAGCTTCTACTCTCCATCTTCATTTTCTCTTTGAAGCTCGCTCCGTTCTCAAATTTTCTTCCCTTTCGTCACTTTTCTATTCCAACTTGCAAAAGTCGTTTACGCTATGAGCTACCAGAACCCCTTCGGCAGCTGGGCACTTGAAGCTGGTCAAGGCGAATCGTCTGGTTCGCTTTGGAATACCTCCCCCCCTCCTTCGATTTTCGGTGCTCTGCCATACCCGTCCACTCCTTCGAGTTTGGTCACATATTATTTCACATCATTCAGACCAAATATTTTCAATTGCTCTGTCGTTGGCCCACGGAACCAAGCCTACTACCAGGTCGTTACCGATAATACCATGCCCGGATATACTGTAATCAAGAATGCTGAGGGAAAGAACATTTCCTTGATAGAGTGGCAGGCCCACCCATTCGTCGAGATTCGAGGAATCCTTGCCAAACAAAACGTCATGAATTGGTTGCGTCTCTCTCCCGATCAGAGGTGATTCTTGGCACTTTCTGTCCAAATGGTTGATCTCACCCCTTTCCAGTCACAGGATTATGGATGTTCGCGGGATGCGTTATGTATGGATTCCTCGTGATAAGTCCATCCACGCAAGTCTGTCTCCTGAATATATGACATATGTGCTGATATCTCTCACAGTTATATGCAGGTGGAAACGGGAGTCCGGCAACATTCCTCGCAAAGATTACTAGGTCTGGCACCCAAGCCATTACTGTTGACATGACTCCCGACGCCATTCAGCTCGGACTGTTGGACAGCATTATCACGGCCACCACTCTGCTCCTCTGTGGGCGGAACATCGACTAAGTGGATTCTCCGTTCCGTTCCTCACAATGGCTGCATTCACCCCATATATAGCACTAGCTCATAGCGACTATCATTATTTATTTATTACGTGATGGACATGACACGAAGCCTGATGCTCTCTTGTATTACATCAACTGGTCTATAGCGTAGATAACTATATCTTCATGAGTTTCCATAGTGTAGAGTATCTCCCTTGTGTAACATACGCTCCCTTTATTTAACGTATATTTATTACTTGCTGTCTTGGCAGATCAGTGTTGAACTTTCAACGTCCGGAGTTGATTAACCATTCTTCGAGTGATTTTTCTCCATGTGCAATTCCATCTGAAGCATCTACGTGCGGCAGTGACCAAATTGAGACGTGGATGGACAATTCACTGAGTATGTGCGATAAAAGTTGTTATATCAGC
This sequence comes from Podaxis sp. AQ795752, assembly GCA_018524425.1. Classification (NCBI taxonomy): domain Eukaryota; kingdom Fungi; phylum Basidiomycota; class Agaricomycetes; order Agaricales; family Agaricaceae; genus Podaxis; species Podaxis sp. AQ795752. The sequence goes on along the minus strand of JAEUWK010001251.1, from coordinate 29,077 downwards.
ATTTGTAAGTCCATATAATTTTGAATTCGGAAATATAGCCAAATAATTCTCAGGAAGGGTCTCTAAGTCTCACAGTGCTTCGATGATGGGCTCTCGACTTCGGGTCCACCCAACTGAAGCTCCCAACCTCCATCACCCGCTCATCCATTAGAACAACCTAGAATCATATGAGTACTCGACACACCGCCTATTGAGGCAAAAAAAGCCTTCGCTCTTGTAGTTACTGCCACGCTGCGATGGAACTGTTGTTTTGTTGGACTTGGGCGTGGAATGCTGGAATGCACAGCCAGCTCTGAGTGTTGGGAGTATCTCTGTTTGGGCTCAACGAAACCAAGACCTATATCCTTGCCTTTCACGCATGACGCTTCTCTAGCCTAGGTTTCAGGGCCAAATTGGAACCAGCTACTAGGGAGTTGATGATTTCTTCTCCGTTCTGGTCTTTGGTAGAATTCTCCCCTTCTAGTAGCGTCTTGTGCACTAAGGCTTGGGCGACGCGCGCCATTTTCTTTTTCTTTCTTCTTCTTCTTCTTCTTTTTTTTTTTCAGAGCTCTCGCGCGATTGTTTATTCTGAGCATAGAGCATCTTTTGTTCGCTTGTGCCTTCACTTGCTAGCCCGTCGGCATTGGTTCTTGCTATGCTCAGGGAGTTTTGGTCTATTGTGGCACTACGCTACCCGCTGTGCTACCTGTTCTCGCCTCTTGTTCCCATGGCTTCTTGAACTACTCCTTGTTCTCGTCTTATTCCCAACCCATCCCGTTATTAGCCAGGTCTTTAACCACGTTTGTGAAGCAGACATAATCTTTGGGGTTGGTCCTTTTCCGACGCCTCCTCTACCTTGCGTGCACACGCCTGTCTGTTTGCTCCCCGGTATTTGAGAACCTTGCTTTCTGACCAAGGCCATTCTCTCCAGGGATTTTGAAGTCTGCTTTAGCTGGTTGCTCCCCATTCAATTTAGGCCCTTAATGCTGACTTCGGGTGTGGAATAGGGCATTGATTTTCATAGAGCCACATTTCCATCCTTCTGGACCTTTTACTATTTCACCTACTCGCCTCACTTGTCAATCCGATTCCGTTCTGTGGTATCCACTCCTTGGACCTCTGGAGGGGGTCTTTTGCGCTTCACATGTGTGCAACTAGATGATTGCAGTCGTCGCTCAGTTCCGCTCGTTCCCAGTGATAGCCCGGCAGTCTTTCTGTAACCGTGATACGTCCAGACAGTTACATTCAATCGTGCCTACCAGAGCGAGTGCGCTGCTGATATATTCTTCTTTTCAAGAGGGTGAGATCTCTTGTCATTTCCTCCGCTCTTTAGGATGAGTAGCCTGTCTTGAAGTTTCACACACTGAGTCACACTCTCTTTGATTCTAGGTATTTTCGCAGTCTTCTGGCGGCCTCCATCGTACGTTTGGCAGGTTTCAGGGTACTTCAATTTCAGCCGTTTTTTTTATCATGAGACTTACACCCGTACTAGACTCACAAATTCTTTGGCTTCGAGAATATGGACCGCGTCAGGTGGGTCACTCGTGACAAGCTCCTTGACAGCGACAGCGATTCGATAAACCAACTTAGCAGGTTTCACATTTTACCACCAAGTAGAGCAAATCTCCGAGCCCTCAGACCCTCGGAGTGCAGTGGTGTATCAACCAAATGATCGGATAGGCCTGCCCTTATGGGGGATTCTCCCTCCAGGTTAGCCATAACGGCTGTTTCTATTTTTATCGCAACATGCTAAACCTTTTCATTGTGTTTCACTGCATTCCGCGCAGACCTATTCAACTGGCCAAGGACGCCTCATGCTCCAGATGACTCCTTTAGTAGATCAACCACGTCAGTGGCGAACAACATGGAGACGTCTGTGCCGCAATCAATCGTCTGTCACTTAGTCTTATGGTGCCGTAGAAGTAGATGGTCATGTGGCGGAAGAACAACGCTACGAACTTGAATACCTCAGAAATATCAGGCAAGGCGCAATATGCTTGGTATAAAAGATGTTTCCTGCTGCTGTATTCCAGCAGGTTCGCTCCCCGCCACACACCTCAATCATGGCAAGGCTCTTGTCTTTCCATTCTCTCTTCATGGTCTCCTACATCACTCTCGCTCTGGGAGCTACTTACTCCCAGACGGACAGCTATAGTGGTCAGAATTTCCTTGATGAATTTAACTACCAGAACTTTCCCGACCCAACCCATGGACGCGTGTAAGTCAAGTCAGATCACCTCAAAGGTATAACAACTAAACCTGAGAATCTATTCAGAAACTACGTTGACGCTGACACAGCTCAAAGGGAGAACCTTACCTTTGCGTCAGGGGATCATTTCATCCTTCGTGCTGACTACAAGAAGAGACTCAACAAAGGTGGTCCTGGCAGGGACTCCGTTCGATTGCAGTCGAAAAAGCAATTCACAACCTCTGTCATGGTGTGAGTGTTAGAACGTTCTGGCCCAACATAGACTGACAAAGATGTCCTCTAGCTTCAATATCCGTCACATGCCTCAGGGTTGCGGGTGAGTGCTGGTTGGCTAGTCGCTCGTGTTGCAAAGGTTTTAAGGACCATTGGCTTTAGCACCTGGCCCGCAGTCTGGACAGTCGGTGCAAATTGGCCCAATCAGGTATGTTTACCCTCCGACACAAGCAACCCTCAACGAGGTTATATCTAGTATTCGCATCTAGGGCGAAATTGATATTCTTGAAGGTGTAAATGATCAAGGACCGAATCAGGTTACTCTACATACCAATAGCGGTGAGCATACTTTCCAGCTTTCCCTTAATCACGATTTCCTTATTCGTTTCCCTTCATTCCCGCCATGTCCTAGGCTGTACCATGCCATCCTCGCGATCTCAAACTGGGTAAGTCTCTCCATCTTCTCGTGACTCTCACCAATGAAGTGAAATCGGTGCAGTACTTCTATTGGCAACAATTGCGACGTGGGGGCAACTGGCAATGTCGGATGTGGTGTCCGAATTAATAATGACCGTAGCTATGGACCTCAGTTTAACAACAATGGTGGCGGCTGGTGAGTCTGTTCAGCCCAACTTTCTTCCCCAACGTTCAAAAGTTAAAAGTTCTTGGGTACTCATAGGTATGCCCTTGAGCGCACCAACTCTTTTATTAAGGTCTGGTTCTGGCCCAGAGATGCCGGGAACGTCCCCTCAGATGTCCGTAAGGGTGTAAAGACAGTGAACACTGACGACTGGGGAACGCCTCAAGCAAACTTCCCAAGCGACTCTTGTTCGATCTCGTCCCATTTCGGACCCCACAATATTGTCATCAATTGTAGGTGCTTGTTAGGGCATCAACCCTGAATTCGACTGATGTATCTGGTTGATAATGCGTATTATTAGTAACCTTCTGTTAGTAGTGTTCGCCTTACTGCTTTGAGTTGAAGCTTCGAAGTTCCAAGTCATTGACCTTGACCCTTAGGTGGCGATTTGGCTGGCGCAGTCTATGGTTCTTCCGGGTGCCCTTCCACCTGCAACGGTAAGTTCCCTCACAGTCCGTTGTGCGAGCTTCCGAACTGATATCACCCGATTTCTCTTAGATTATGTCAATAACAACCCATCGGCATTTGAGAACGCATACTTCGACTTCGAGTGGGTGAAGATCTATAGTTGAGAGACCAGTGAATGAGATGACGTGCTGAGAATATGGTTTCCAAGTAAAATGTTCAACATGGTGGAGAAAGCTTATGCGAATGTTGAACCGTCAGATCTGTATTTGTGTCGTTGTATGTGTACCCGAAGTGTATCAGTGTTGGTATATCGATTACGTCGTTCCAGTGATCGAAATCCCTTTTTTGGTTCCCATGTTATAACATCCCCGAGGCCATCCCCACAGAGGATTGTGGAAGTTCTTCCAGGTTGATGGGGCACAATAAGGGTTAAGGGCATAAAAAATATACGCATTGAAGGGCCAGTATATTCTGCATTGCGAGTTGGATAGAACTCGACAAGAAAAGAGGAGGAAAGGGCTACTCTGACCAGCTGCAATGGAAGAAAGTGGAAGGACGCGAAAAATGGTCAGGCTCGAGGAGCTCGTCAAGGTTTGACCAGGTGACCCGGTTCAATCTGGTTTTCACTGGGTATCAGGCAAGGTAGCCGTTACGTGGGAATATTTTACCCTGGTGCCAAGCCTGTAGTACTAAGTTCGCGATACATAACGCCGCATTCTATTTATAACACAACACGCTACACATCCTCTCTAAATTCTGTCATGGTGCGGCCGACTGTCATTCAGATGCCCAAAAATATTTCAAGTGGCTCGCTCAAAACGGCCACTGGAGCCTGTAAAATGGAGTTTTCTCTGATGTGATTAATCATCTACCTGCCACTTTGCCTTGTGGGGTGATAGCGAGAAGGAATCATTCGAAGGAGCAGCATTGCAGACACGGACATACATGAGAATGTTGTTGGAGGAATAGAATTAGCATACAGGATCTCTGGTATAAAAGACTCTGGTATCCTACTAGGCTTAGTCCTCGCGAAGCTTTCGATCATCATGTCAGGGCTCTCCTCCCTACTCCAGGCGATATTTGTCGCCTTCTACATCACCCTAACTCTTGGTGCCACTTACAGTCAAACCGATAGTCATACAGGCGTGGGTTTCCTCAAGTCATTCTCCTTCGAGGCTATCCCAGACCCAACTCATGGACGGGTGTAAGCAAAAATCACTGCAGTGTAATCGGTGCTGTATGGCTAGATGCTCAAATCCACCTAGGAATTATGTGGATGCCGGTACCGCTGCCAGTCAGAACCTGACTTTCGCATCGGGAGATCATTTTGTCCTTCGCGCTGATTTCAAGAAAACTCTCAGCGCAAACGGTCCCGGAAGGAATTCTGTTCGGCTACGGTCGAACAAGCAGTACACTACATCTGTCATGGTGTGAGAGCCCATAATTCCTCTCTGCCTCCCAGCCAGTTGACAATTCTCCAAAGCTTTAACATTCGCCACATGCCTCAGGGGTGTGGGTGAGCATTATTTGATTGATTGTCAGCGTGTCGGAACCTCTAATGATCGCTGTAGCACTTGGCCCGCGGTGTGGACAGTTGGCGCAGATTGGCCTAATCAGGTACGCTCGGGTCTTAAGACCAGCAAGCTAAGCCGAAAGATATATTTAGTTCTTGCGCAGGGAGAAATTGATATTCTTGAAGGCATAAATGATCAAGGTCCAAATCAATCCACCCTACATACCAACAAAGGTTAATACTGTAGAAGTTTCCATGATCTTTGACTTACAGCCTTCTTCCGACTAATCTCCGTCCTAGGCTGTACCATGCCAGCGTCACGATCTCAAACCGGGTAGGCATTTGTGGTTCATATTTATGAACCAACCGACCTTTATATCTGGTGGCCAGGACTTCGCTCGGTAATAATTGCGATGTAGCAGCGACAAATAATGTTGGATGTGGCGTCCGGTACACGGATACACGTAGTTATGGGCCCATCTTCAACAACAAGGGTGGTGGCTGGTGAGTCTGATCCGGCTCAAGCGCCGAAAGCACTCAAAGAACTTGCACGCAGGTTCGCCATTGAGCGCACAAATTCGTTCATAAAGGTCTGGTTCTGGTCCAGAGCAGCGACTGATGTCCCCTCGGATGTCCGCAACGGTGCGACAAAGGTCAACACAAATAATTGGGGAACGCCCCGAGCATACTTCCCAAGCACCTCGTGTTCAATAGCATCACACTTCGGATCCCACAATATCATTATCAACTGTAAGTGAACCTCAGCGAATCTTTTGCCGATATGATCGATATAAAGCATATTCTTAGTAACCTTCTGTGAGTAGTTTATATTGCCGTTTGAGCCGAAGGTTCGAGTCACTGACCTGGGCCGTTTAGGTGGCGATTGGGCTGGTCAAAGCTCACTCTACAAAGCTGCTGGGTGCCCTTCTACTTGTAACGGTAATTTCCTTCAATCTGCGTTATGACTTCTCTGGAGGGAGTGCTCATCTGATCCTTCCAAGATTTCGTCGACGCGAATCCATCAGCATTTAGAGATGCATATTTCGATTTCCAGTGGCTGAAGATCTATGGATGATGGATAAGGTGATAAGGTGAAACGCTTGGCCCCGTGAAGTACGTTTCCGGCTGAAACTGGCGAGTTCCTGGCACAATGATAGTCGGACTGTGATCCGATAATTCGTGGTACATGTATAAATAATGTATTTGTGTTCTCGTATATCCAATAAGTAGGGGGTTCGGACATCACAGTTCTTATGATCTCGCCTGTCACCACTTGAGATAGCATCGAGTTACATCAGATGATAAGTCACTTCACGGAGGGAAAAAATCCCGGTCGCTATGTTTACATTGGTCGTCGACCAGTTTCTGTGCCTACTTGACATTCCACTCGACACGGGAAAAGTTTTAGTTATCATTATATTCACCAATTTCTCCCTAACCAAGCCAGTGGGTCGGCTCGAGACAATGACAACGTTGTCCATATGCGGTTCCGACTTCGAGCTTTTGATTGTTGGCATTTGTTCCTGATCAGCTGTCGTCACAGGGAACAGATCACAGGTTGGCAAACCGTGCAACAAATAAGCTCGTTATACATAATGATATATCCACATTACGAGGCCGAGATCTAGGAAGCCATGACATATGTATCATCGATAGGAGGAAGGACTGTAGCAATCGTACTGCCAAACTCAAGCCTCAATATTTTTGATAAAACGAGCTAGCCCCACGCTGCTAACGAGTCCAACCTTGGTTGCGCCATCAACAACTGTCAACGTAGGCTGTTGTATCTGAGTCTGTGTTCAACAACGCCAAGTATGTGTCAGTTAAACGGCGTATGCAATGACATAGCAACGAATAAGAAAGCTACGAACCAGGGCAATGGGCCGGACCTTCTCAGTCACCGCCAACAAATTTTTGACCATCTCCTCAGTAGCGGCAGTGTGGCGGGGATCGCTCGCCCAGCTGCGATAGAATACGTCCGGCAATATGCCAATGATCCTCGGAACGCGTCTCGTGAGATCATCAATTTCTTGACCAATAACTGCATCTGTAACAGCTGGTCGACCGTCTTCGTTGTCATCCTCAATTTGATCTTGGAGTTTGGGTAGGCGAGTTAGGATGTGGACGTAATCCAAAAGGACCTATTGAATCAAAACAGACGGCGTTGGTCAGTGAACAGGATTTAGAGGTCATTTTAAGGTGGGACACACCTTGCCACGGACGAACCACCCTTCGATCTTATCGTGTCTCGTTTCGCTATCGAAAACTTCGACTAGTTCCCGTGTGAGATCCAAATCGCGCGCCAGAATCGCGTCAGGCGCGAGTTCCAACACTGCAATATTGTGGGCAGCGTTATAGTGTCCCGCAGCCAGGAATAACTCGTATGCCCTAAAGAACTCCCCATTGCTGAACGCGTATTGAGCCTAATAGAGACAGGACAGGAGGTAATTCAATACCACAATTTTCAGATTATTTCACGCTTACCTTGGCTTCATCCACCCAAGCTATCGGAATCTTCAGGCTACCCACAATACCACGCGTCATCCACTCGTCCAAATGAGGTGCCGAGCGTGCTAAGAGGTCTTTGATGGCCTTCTCACGACTAATTCGCCGGAAGACGAAAACAAGAACACATTAGCACCATCATAGTATCACCGCGCCAAGCAGAGCAAAGTCAAGGGAGATTCCGAGAGCGGCGATACTCACCCAACACTACCCTCTATATGTAACAGCACGAAAATAGCCTCCTGGATCATACCCCAACTCTCCAATTCGAACGCGTACGCGCTCGACAACAAATCTGCTGTCGGGGAATGGCCTTCTACTGCGAGCCTTTCATACCTCCCTTCCCTCTCTTCATCTTCGCTGCTCTCCTCTTGGCCTTTTCCAGCACCGGTACCATTCACGAGCGTTTTGCGAGAACCAACAGGTCTCCGATCGGCGAAATCACGTATCCGCATCACTCGGGATAGGACTATATACAGGTGCCAACACATAGCGATACCTGCTTCCATAAGTGATGACGAGAAAGATAATGGATCTAGAATGCTTGACAAGGATAAAGCGGGGTCGGCATGGAGTTTAATGAGCGCATATAGTGGGTCATCAGGCTCTGAACTCGCGGATCGGTTAGTCCATTTCGAAAGTAAAGTCGCCGGGAGTTTCTTTCGTTGGACGTCAAGCAACCAGGGAGGTAATGGTTTAGCCTCCGGTTTCGATCTCGTACTTGATTGTCTTGAGATGAGCTTTTCGTAGGCTCTCACGACGTCTGCAATGGAGGCTTCCAGCCCTTCGCCATACCATAGGCATAGCCCAAGTACACGTTTCCAGTCTAGTCCTGAGCAAACATCGGCATCCTTATCCGCAAGTTCCCCTTCATGATCGTCCAGTACACCGCCCAACAAGGAGTAAACCTTCCATACTCCCCGTCCGACCAGACCACTGCCGAAACCAGTACCAGCACCAGGTCCAAGTTTATCTGCTTTCCACACCCGAAGTTGTTCTCGGATATCATCTTTAAACATCTCGTCCCCTCCTACTTGACTAATAAGTGTTGAGAGCTTGAGGTAGCCCCCATCGGCTGCAACCGTGCATGCTTTCTCTACCTGATGCCCTGTCAGGTGCGTGAATGCTGCATCTGCAGGGGTGTATGCACCTGACCGTGTGTCAGAACTATATGATAGGTTGTATCATCGGAAGAAAACTCACCACCTGATGCGAGACCATTAGCTTTTGTTCTTAGATCAGAGTCGACAGTGGGTCTTAGGACTTCCTCAAGCCACTGCCCCAGAGCGAATTTGCGTCTCAACAAAGTAATGCGATTGCGAATGTCTGGTGTGATAGCGGAGGGTGTCGTAATGGAAGAATTACGTTGGGCGCCTAGGTGTAGGTCTATGGAGTCAAATAGCGATGCGCCTAGACGGAATAGAGTGGCGGGACTAGATATGTCGGTAGATGGGAAGAGGGAGGCAAAGGAAGCGAAGTCTAGATGCTTGGTTGTGGAAGGAGGTGGTGTAGTATTGCTGGAAGTTGACGTAGATGGTAAGTGTGGAGGTAATGCGGCAGGAATTCCTGCACTGTCAGGGGCAATATTCGTGTGGCTCAGGTGGTGTTGGAGCAATTTGGAAGAGAGAGTCATGGCTGAGTCCGTTGTTGAGCCTGTTACACTCAAGTTGTTGACAGAGTTGGAAGTGAGGAGTGCGGAGGTGTTGGTAAGATTCAATGTAGATGAATTGGCAGACGAGCTGGGACAACGCTGAGTAAATGAACAAGTAATACTGAATGATAACATACGTTGAAGAGTTTGGACTGCATATGCTACCCAGGTGCACCAACATCCCCCCAGGTCCCCAACCAACGCGAAATGACCGACCCAAAGCAAGCCCAGCATCAACGAAAACGCCTTCGTTACCGTTGACTATTGATGACGTTTTGTCAACTCTTGCATATTTGCGAGAGGGTCGATATATGGGTGGCTCTACGTCGTGAGCGAACGAACGCCTCTAAAAGATTGTTGATAGAGAAGAGTGTAGCAGGGTGAGATTTCGAGGTGACGTGCTCGGCAGATATGACCGACCTCTCGCGAATCTAATCTCAGTCCATCCGCGTCCGATTCCCTCCCGTGTTTCCTCGCCAGGGTCTTTGGTGGAGACAGATTTAGACGTTTCCGAGAGGTTTTGGGTCCAGTGTCTTGGTGGAGTGCTTTGAGTGCAGCAGCCTCTTCGGGCATACGAAAAAGCGACGTCTGCATAACATGCATTTTCTGTGCGTCCACTCCAAGTCGCTGTGCCCACGGTATGATCGTTGGGTCCCCGTCCAAATGACCTTGCGTCTGAGCCAGAACACCGTCCTCCTCAACCTCATGTGCATAGCGTATTTCACCGTCCTCGTCTTGAACAAATGCATTTCTCCTCCGCGGTATAGGTCCTGCACGAGCATTGGCCGTCGACTCGTCTTCGTCCTCGTCTGATACAGATGATTCTGAAGTTGGAGCTTCGGATTCGCTCAGAACATCGTCATCTTCCGCCAATTCATCTTGTTCTGCTTGTTCTTGCACAGGTTCCTCCGGCACAGCGGGTTTAGAGGGAGGCAGGCGTGTCGGGCGTTGGTCCTCGTCGTCGCTGCTACTGCTCTCGCTAGTATATGCCCGAAAACGCGCCATAAAGGAAATAAGAGGACCAGTTGGGTCGTGGGTTGTTCTCAACACCTAACATCCACCTCAAGCCAATCACCCTCTGTTGCAAGCATCAACAAACAATGTAATAGTATTGGTTCTTGTTTGTCCTTCTGTGACATGTGCTGTTCAACTTGTAACTGGGAACAAGAAATTCAAGGTCCGTGTTGTACATGAAGTTATGCATGTGCTACGGTGAAAAAAGATTCAACAGTGACCCAGAAGGGAAAAGCAATACGGGGAACATGTTGAAAGAAAAGTGCATATCAACGATTTCCAGAATCCAATCTGACGCGACATAATCGACACGTCTTGCTCCTGACGAGCCACTGCCTTGGACAATTTTCATGGAACATATGCTGACACGATGGGCTCATACTCGCATGCCGGCCCTCCCTGAATTACGATATGCATATTCCGCACTGGTTCACCGACACCCCAAACACGCTCATCTTCAGCTTGACAAGCCCATCCGATGTGGCCCTCCGTCGTTGAACCTCCACATGCCCGGTGAGTGGCACGTTTGACTCATCAATGGTGGAATTCGTGCCCATGCCGACCTTGCCGCCGTTTCGCGCCTCATTAGCAGGTCCTAAAAAGTCTGAAATGAGTATCAATGTCTGACAGTGTACACATTTAACCATGTGGTGGTGACAGCCCAGGATCGGAATGTGTACCCACCTCGGAGTCAGCACCGTTATTTCCGTCGCCTAGCGCCACTGCCAGCAAATCCAAATCCGTCATCTCAGACAACCCACCTAGCGACGAGGCATTCCCAGACGAGAAGGACAAGGGAAGAGAACGGATGGAGGGATCCGGTGTGGACGACGATGAACCAATGGGGGATGATCTATTGGTGGTTGCAGTTCCAGAAGGGGGATAGGGCGGGTGAGAGTGATCATCCATAGGGGGTGTCCAAGCACCGCTAATGTTTGGGTCTTCATCGTTCTCAAGGTCGATTAGTAGTCCCTCGGGGCAGGTAGTATTGGGACTACCCGAGGTCTGCGATTGAAACGCTTCATGTCCAGCATAAATCGAGTCAACCACGACATTCCTCGGGGGCTGCGGTTGTGGTGGGCGTGGAAGTGGCCTTCCAGGATAGTGACGGCGACTAGTCTGAGAGGGGGAGGACGACATAGTCGATTCAACAAGCGGTCGTTGAGAGTGGGACGACGAAGGGTGAAGACAAGAGGCGCTGTTATCTTGTATTGGGGCAAGTGTTTTCGCTGTTGGGGAGTGTTTACGAACACATCCGATAGTGTTGGACTGCTGTATTGGTGTGTCCAACGTCCTCGCCGCCTTTGGGGTCGGTACCGGCGAAGGCTGCACACCATCGGATCCCTCTTCGACGTCTAACGCCGCGCCGCCTCGTGCCGGTATAGGGGTTGTTGGTGAAGAAATGTTGATCATAACAGGCGATGGGGAAGATTGTATAGATGTGCCTTTTGTGTGCGGCGATGATGATAATGGACGAACAGGACTTGATGGAAGTGGAGTTTCCAAAGCCCGCTGGAAATCATGGGTGTTATCGTTAATTCTTCCGGTGCTGTCACCTCCCCCGGAGGCAGTGATCGGTTCGCATCGCTCTGATGTCAGGCACACAGTCGTATCCGCGGTCACAGTCGACCGATTGTTTTGGTGGTTAGAAGGATTCATTCTCGTTCGAACAGTGGTCACCGGTGGTCCAGCACCCGGTGGGATTGGAGGAACTGCGACGATCGGGTTTGGCGTAGTCCTCGATCTATGATGGGTCCCGTCTCTTCGTGGCCGTCGCCTCAAAAACGGTTCGATAGCTTCCGCGATCTTCCTATCGCGCAATGATAACGGGTGGGGCTCATTCCACGACGTCGTCGTTGGTTGCGTTTGTGCGGGAGCCGAAACCGGTTGCGAAATCATTGGAGATAGAGGGGAATGGGGTGTGGGGGTGGGAGGAGCACCGTACGTGAAGCTCAGGCTTCGTCCTGGCGATAGTTCCGAGCTCAGCACTGGGGAAGGTGAATCTGGAACAGGTGCTATCATAGCCATCAGGCTGCGTGGTTCATTATCAATTCGCCGTGAATCTTCGGATTCGAGGAATTCCCAAGAATCCAAGGACTCAGAGGAACACTCGTCGTGCTCTCTCCCCCTTTCTTTCTCCTTACTGTGGAAGAACTTCTTCGAGGGTTTGGCACTCTCGGGCTTATTTGCTGTTAACGTCAAAGTCGAACCAGTAAAAGGAAGCCGAAGGACGGAGGAAGATGCGAGTGAAGTCGTGCTTCGGAAGAAACGAGTAGAACGTGGGGTGGCGTATGGTGATGTTCCAGGAGAAGGATGAGCAGAAAGTGCTCGTGCTTGTAATGCTTGGTGTTTCGGTGGAAATAGTGTCCGAAGTGGCGACAACGATAAGAACCTTTTCTTCGTGGACCGTACAGGGCTAGTTTCCGACTCTGGTTCAGGTATATCCTCCGTCAAGTTCAAAACACTTTTCAGCTTCGTCTTTGCCCGTCCGCGCGCCAACCCAGATTCGGATAGTGGAGAGCCAGATTCGGATAGTGGAGAGATACTCGCATTGAGGCACGTTGTTGACCCAACTGAAGGGCATGGGCAAGGAAACTCAATCCCCTGATGCCCTCTCGAGCCATTCTCTTGTTCTCTCGTCGACAGTCCAGGCGGATGAACTGTCTCGATAATCTCCAGAGAATCCTCAGATCCCGAAGCCGACGGCGTTTCCGAAGGAGACCCTTGACTCATCGAGGATTCACTCTCTGACGTATCATGCTGACGCCCAACCGGGCGACGACCAGTCATGTCCAACAACGTAGGTAACGACGACGACTGACTAGTCATGCTGGACGACAACAACGGGGTGCCTACCGCCTCCTGGAATGACGGCGGTGGGTAATTCGGTACGCCTAGAAGCAAAAGTAGCATCAGCACCGAATCCACAAGATGCCATGCGTCTTCGTTTGTTATATCTACCTTCTTCAATGTCATCCAGTATCGCTCGACCCGACCTTCCACCCCTCCCATTCCGTCGGCTCATTAGATTCCGGATATTCCTTGGGCCTATATTGAACCTCACGTCCTCATCCTGTCCTTGCCTTCCACCGTTAGCTGACGATCTTTCGGCAGTCCTCGTCGAGCGACTATTGGTATTTGCCGCGGCCGCCATCAATCTCGCTTTGGACGACGAAGCTCCCGACCCTGAAGCTGAATTCGCCAAAGCATCGGGACGTTCTGATTCCTGTGCTCGAATAGTGCTAGGATATGGAGAGATACGAGCTGCGTCCGCAATTCTGTGCGGCGACATAGCTGAGCGAAACGAGTTTTCAGTGAGAGAGAACACTGTTTTGGTGGAACATGCGTGGGCCACGATTCTACGGCGTTTCCTGTCTGCTTTACCTTTATTTGGTCTGTCACTCACCCACTTGCCTGCGCAGTGCCGAATCCCCGTTTCTCGTGGGTGTGGTGTCGAGGCCGAGCCTGGCAGATCGAATAGATTTCGAGAAGTCCGTTGATTACTTGGCTTAGTTCCTTCTATCTGCTCTCTCCGTCCCTTGGACATTAATAGATCCTTAAAGATAAATCGGATCAAGTGCAATTAGTGATGTTGGGCAACGTCTTCGGATGCAAATAACTGTGCATGAGATCACATACGTATTTCGCAGCTCAGACCACCGCAAATACTCAGTCCATGGGTAGCATTTAAAATCAACATATATATACTTTGGAAGAATGAGAATCTTCCTATGGGATGACATGAGTTAGACCATTATTCTGCCTCTACTAGATCCAATTATCCATCAAGTGCTCCATTTCCATTGCAATAATCAACGTTTCCCTTTGCTGGATTACCAGCCCACTAATGGAATGACATCATTAGAGTCACTGACGCACAGTGCTAAAGGGTCGCGCCACTTACTGTAGGGAAGGGCCTCTCAATGCCGGAGGCACCAAAGACTGCGAACGACAAGACAAATACCATAACCTGAGCTCCACCGTCTAATGCTCCTCCGAGGATATAGTTATATTTCTTGTACCACCCTGGGTGACGTTTCCTCAACCAGAGCTGGCTCACGAGGCCGACGATGATGGAAGAGGTGATCGTCGAGTTTACACCGGCCGACATCCACGAGGAATACTTGTTTTCGCGTGTCAGATGTATTTCATAACCCAATAGAATCACGCGTGGGACCCACCATAAAAATGATCGGGAGCATAATCGTGTCCACCTTGACAGGTCCGATTTTCGGCCAGCGCTAGCTCACGTAGTCAATACAGGGTCCGCAGCAGAGCACTTCAATCGAGTAACTACGCACCCTCCAGATGAGCCATTGTACGAAGGTCGGAACCATTCCGATCAACAAGCCCAATGGAATGACGAAATAGGGACCACGAGGTCCATACAATTGCTTCGCTAGAGACCAGGTAACAGCTGCGCTGTTCAAGCTCTGCGTCACCTGCCCACTCCAGACGTTAGTTCCGGTGGGACTGAGTAGAACTTCACGTTGTGCTGTAACGACGGAGATCATAACCACTGGTAGGGACGAAGTTAGCGGACAGTTGTGGTGACCTAATTCCGGGGTTCAATGCTCACCATAGTTGACCATTGCACCTATTCCGGTTATGAGTAAGGCAGAACTTCATTCCGTGACGCAAGACCCACCCAGAATAGTTCCCCAGATCTGGGTCAGGAACATGACGCGAGGAGGAATCTTGAGGTATTGACCCATCTTCAAGTCCCCTGCCAATCCAATGGATGTAGACACGACGTCGTGACTCCACATGGAAAACTATACGGGATCATGGTCTTTCAGCAATCTCGGAACGGATCCAGGTCACTTACGTAGAGGTTAGCCACTGGCTTGCCTGGATTAACAGCACCCGCAACCATCTTCATGAGTTGATTTGTAGCGATACCATTACCCATTCTGGCATACAGCAGAGTAGAGAAGGGCTGGTGGATGAATGAGATGTTTCGGAGTCTAAGTATGTGCTATTAGACACATACCGTCACGAAAGTACCGAGTAACAGCGCAATAATGTATGACCACCAGGGCAGAGTTGTTTGACCTTTGAGCACCACGATCAACCCTAGAGGGACATGAGTTCTTCAGATTATGCCCAATCGTCACATCGCTCACCAGCAAAGAAGGACAGCAAAAGAAGTATAACATACCACCACCAAGGTGCCTCTTTGTACTTCTGCATCGCCTGTGATAATCATTTTAGTAACTTCTGAGCACGTCATAGCAGAGATCTCACCTGGTAATGGGGATCTGGCTGGGTTTTGCTATAAGCCAACTTGAACGAGTCCTTAGTATACCCTCCCCAGAAAAAGATGACATGTGCAATCAAACTGCCAATCTGCAGAATAAGGTGAGAACGAGCATTCTCTAGCTCTGATTAATCACCTACGGCAAGGTTAGCGCACAAATTATTCCACGCGTTTGATCCTGTCAGGGCTGGCAACCCAACTTCTGCAAGGGCAGTCTCATTAAGTTGGAAGCTGGGACCAAAGACGGCAGACTGATGATAAACCGAGCCATTCGAAGAAAAAATGGATGTCGACAGCATTGGAAAGTCAAGCGACTGGTTGAATCTGTCAGCCGCAGAGTTGATTCAAGAACAGGGGGTTACAACTCACATTCCATGTGTTGGTGTAATAGATGGCCATGATAGCAATATAACAGACGAAATAGCCGACCCATGAGTTCGCTGGATAGGGAGTGAGATATGGCTGTGTCTGATTCAATAATGTGGACGTGCCTTGCTGGATAAGTGGCCAGCTCATAAATCTAGAAGCGAGTGTCAGTGCTCCCTAATGAAAAAGGCGCAATTTCAAAAACGCACGATGATCCAATGTATTGCCAGTCGAACGAAAAGCTTAACAACCCCAATCCCTCGTTACCATCCGTTCCACCAAATAGATTGGTAAATACATCCACGACCTTCTGAGAGGCATGTTGTGACGCCAAGCAAAAGATGTTCACACCATTGAGCAATGGGAAAATGTAAGCCGGCAAGACTTCGTAAATGAACATCCCAGTGAAAGCGGTCCAGAAAAGTTTAACACGCTTGCCGTTTGCCGAGGTGTCGAAATGCAGGGCTTTAGTTCCGGTATCAGTTGTAATATTCCTACGTTTAGCAACTTGGCTTTACCTTGGAAGACCGATACTGTAGGAAGATTCTGGTTTCGTTAGTTAGATCAAGAATGAAAAAGATTCAAACAGCACTTACACCCCAATAAACCATTTCGGAAGGATAGACTGTCAAGGGACGGAGGAGACCGACCAAGCCATAACTAATGGATTTAGGCTTAGACTCGAGTTTTCGTAGGATATATGCAACTCACCCAAAGCAAGCCGTAGAGAATGTCGCGAGGATGGCCGTCAGTGCTTCGACGTGCGTGTCATAATATAGCTAATAGGGGTAATTAGCATATCTAGCGTTCCGTACATTGGATGTACCCACCCTCTGAACCGCGAAGTTCAAAACGGCAGTACTCCCATAGGCAGCCGTCGACGCTACAAGCGAAGCAACAACATGCTGTCGGATATCCGAACATAATCAGCTTTTGAATTGATCAAGAGGAACCATAGCGTACTTCCTTTATTGAGAATTTTCCTGGATTCACGAACCCGATAGCAGGGGCCAAAAACTCCAATCGGGTCCCTGTAACTTTCTCTCTCGTCGGCAAAAATTTAGCCCATATATTTCCGGAGGTATAGATCAACAAGAGCAAAAAGACAGTCGAGACTGTCATTTGCACTGGTTTGAATTGGTAGATCTGCACAGGACGCCATCAGCCCTTGTATGCCTCAACTTCCACCTGGGGAATGAACACACCTGGCACAGTGCCGCCCCCAACCCAGCCCACACCGTCCCGAGTGTTATAGACCTGAGAGTTAGTGCGGCCTCTCCATCATCTCTGATATCTACGATATATCTCGACACATCCCTCCCAGTCGTGATCACAGGCTCGCCATTCAACATTTGCACCTCTTCATCTGTATCACCCCTCACGAATGAACCCTCCTCCGTTGACGCCTTCTCATCAGGCTGGTTGTCATACCCTGCCTTCTCATTATACTGCTCATTGTTAACTTCGGAGCTATGCAAAGCAGGGGACTTTCCATCCTCCTCGGTGACCATCCGGCCGAGTCTACCCAGTAGTGTCATCTTCGCAAGAGCCTCTGCAACTGTGGAATGACAAGCAGAGCTGCCAATACTCGGTCACTCAAACCGAAGTAAAAGACGAGGGAAGGGGTCGAGGCAGGGAACAGAACCACCTGCGAGACTTCCAGGCATCTGGCTATATACGTTTGGTTAATCAGTCTTCGCTTGTCCCATTATCACTGGACAGCTCGACCATGTGGCAACGTCCATAAAGCGCCACCTTGGGTCTTCCTTGCGTGCTTCGTTCCTGTTCCTGGTAGGATCCTAATCGAATCACCACCTGTATCGGTACCTGTTTAGGTGTATACTCGCAATACTTACGCCTTCTAGCGCCATCCATTCCCATTACCCGTTCGCATTTGCACCTGCACCACTTCAGTTAATGGTTTACAATTCGCGTGATCTCCGGGTCGAGGTGCTGTACATTATTGAAGAACCTCCAGAGCCGCGCTTCCCAAATCTTGCAACCGTGTTTGTCTCGACATAACTTAATTCGAGAAGTGAGAAAAGCGGACTTTTTAGAGTACAAGGTTCTCCAGAGGACACACCTCAGGAAACATCTAATCAACCTCTACCCCCGTCATCAAGATCCAAGACGGTAGTCCACCTCGATTCCTCCTACTGTGGTGGGTGACGCCTACTCACAACTTGCGAGTCCACCCACTGCTCAACATGACAAACAGGCTTTGGAAAGGCCTTGGAACCCGAGGACCGACACATATCGGGCTGGCCACATCGGAAGAAGCGTCCCCGTTGTCCTCATCCATGAATCTTATCCATGAATCTATGAGTAACTCGATCACTTGTTCGCATTCGAAGTCGAGGTCCGGTCAGACTCTCATTCAATGATTGCACGGGTAAAGCTCGCTCTTTGACCCTGACGTTATTGGGCCCCGATCGCGCAATTTCTCAAGCACCTTCGCACCCACATGGACACTGAGCAGTCACCATCTAAAAGTCTAGCTCACGTCAGACGCTCATCCAATGATTGCACGGGTAAAGCTCGCCCTTTGACTCGACGTTATGGGGGCCGGATCGCGCAATTTCTCATGCACGCCACACCTTCGTGGCCACATAGACACTGAGCAGACCCCATCTATCTTCCACGCGCACGAGGGAATAAAGAAAGAACACAGGATGCAAGTAACATACATACTTGCATTCAACGTCCGGACTCGCGATTCACCCCCAATGACATGGTAGCCATTCGGTACTTCCTGTGGGTCCGCATCTTCGCCAACACAAGGGCACCGCACATGCCGCTAGCATTTTGAACTTGAAGCAAAAGAGGCGTAGACTTGCAGTACTAGCCCAGTATCGTTATGATATCCAACAGGCACGAAAGCCGATGTAGAGCAAAGGTGAAAGGTTCACCTCGAGCAAGGAAGCCATTATGGCCAGACAGTCCAGGGGGCTTTGACTTCGCATTCTTCATCCAGTGGATGTTGAAATACAGGGAAAGCCTCCAAGAATATTAAATACTTTGGATTGGAGAGTCTTGAAGTGATGACGGTGGCGGTTTGTTGATTGAAGGAAAACGAGTCAGTGCTTTCTCTCGGACGAGAATAAGGGTGCTGACACAATTTCCCACGACTTCATTGCGGCCCGAAGCCCGCTACTACATACATTGCGTTGCTTCTTACGTAACAGTTCAAATCCGTTTAAAAATAGGTTGCGGTTACCCTGTTATCTTTTCCTTTTTTTTCTACTCCTTTCCCTTCTCTTTGGAACGTTTTCAATCAGAAACTATGTCCTCATCGCATTACTCGGCCACAGTTAGAAATGGGGACTGAAATATGCCGACTACTGATGGTTTCCGTTTTCCTGCAAGTCACTTACTCTCCACGATCTCTGGCACTGTTGGATCTGAGGAGACCATCCACATCAATTCGTAGGCTCCATATCAATTACAGACACTCACCACGCCAAGCAAGATTCTTTCCACATGGTCACATTCAAGCTCGATATCCGACTTGGCCTTCATCGCCTCCCAGAAAGCAGGATTATTGTCGGACCTAGCCCAATCTCCCGGGTCTATCATCTTTAATTTGTAGCTTCAGGATGAAATCTCGGATTTCCTCGCAAAGAAGTTGCTTCTGAAGTGCATAGTCCCAGCATTTTCCCAGAAAGCCCCACATCGTATCATGGATCCGTCGTAATCAATCCCCGGCGTTGGCCGTTTGGGTATTTTACAGCCTGCAGAAAGGATAGCGATAACTGTATAATCTATACGGTACTCGTAAAACAGGACCTTGCGCGTGATGATCTGTTGACACTGTTAAGCCCTTTTCGAAGATTCCCCAAAATGAGAAAATACTTTATAGCATAAGCCACCGAGTGTCCAGACATCACTACGTTTTGTTGCAAGAACGTCGGCTTCATTGCCTTCGAGCATCTCCGGCACTTTCCAACGAGCTGTACCATTAGGTGATTTCGTGGGTGCCACTCTGCGTGTTGTGACTACATTCGAGATCCCGAAATCTCCTATCAATGCACGCCCCTCATCCGAAACCAAGACGTTTTCCTGCACATGTGATGGATCGTCAACTGCGCTCAGCAAGTGCAACGGAACGAACACACTGATTTCAGGTCGCTGTGTACGATATCCGACCGATGTAGATACGAGACGCCTTCAATAACATCCAAAACCTAGGCAGAAGGAATTCAGGCTCTGCAGCTACCCTTTTATTAACAGTTCACTGACCAAAGGCATACGAGGCGCCTCGGGATGCGCACTCAGGTACTCCTTCAGATTTTCTTGTTCCATCCATGGAGAAACGAGCCACATTCGCCGGGCGGCTTCATCAAGAAAATACACACCGTACGACGGCAGTATGTTCTGATGCGAAAGGTGAGCCCATAACACCATCTCCCCTTCAGATTTTTCTGAGACGCATAACTCGATTAGTATACCCCCTGAACAATCACGAGGGCATACCCACTGTCAAGACCTGGACCTCATTCTTCCTCTGATAGACTCGAATAACCTTGAGACACAATCTTTGGTTTCCGTAGATGTCAGCGAAACCACCAGATGCCCTTGGTGTGTCTCTTTCCGAATTCCTCTCAACACGTAACACTGCGGATAGACTTCCGCTAATTTCGCAAACGTGCAGAGGCAACTGAGGATATATTTTCCGCCGGGGTTTCCAAGAATCCCAGCTTCATGAAGAACCTTTGCATGCATGAGTGCGAACATTAGGATGCAGCAGGACAAGCAGACATGTGACCGCGTTCAAATAATCGGCCATGATCTGAGCTTCACCGCCTTTTAATTCTCCAATCGAGGTCCTTTGGTCGGCATCCTTCACGACAGTTGGGAGGAGTGCGCGAAGCCGTTCTTGCAGCGTGCTTGAGGCCCGCTACTTATCGTGGTGCTCCGCATTGGCCGAAAACTAAACGTGAGAGGTCATATGAGAATCAATTAAAGGTTGGTCGATCAACAAATGATATGAAAGTGATCGACAAGTCTCACATGGTTTATTGCTGAATCGTCGGGTACCATTGTACTGAAGAATTGGAAAAAACCAAAGAGATCTTGGAACAGGGACAGCCAGAAAATCACCAGACGAACGAGCGAATTGTCAACTCCACCTGACCACCAGAGAGAAGCGACAACACGTCTGTGCTAGTGCGACAAGCGCCGGTCCAAATCTGTGTTCGCAATTCGATTGCTTACTTCTTACAAGCCCAAACGCCCGACGTGCGGAGGTAAGGAAAGGAAAGGGAGGAGGAAATCATAATATTTTGTGTCGAAAAAACCAGCATTAAGTACCTCAGAATACTAAGAAGCCCGAGCGAAGAACAAGCGCGCGCCATACTTTCCAAAGTTCCTGGTTCTAATTTGTCTGTGCCCCAACAGCCTGAACACTTCCCATCAGCACATGTCACTCATCTTGTTTGCGCAGTTACTCACCAAACGCTTCAAATGCTCCATAAACACCTGCAAACTGACATCATCCGTAAAGATGGCTTGGCCAGCACCAGCACCGACCGTAGAGCCATACATCGTCGCAGACATATGCGTCGTCGACGGGTTGAGCTTGGACAGCAGGAATCGAGCTTGACTGCCTCCTTGGTCGCAGACGATGTACCGAGGAATTGGGAATCGGTCGACGAGGAGTTCCTACAAATAACACATGATCAACAAAGATAGAAGGAACGCGAGGGCAGAGGAAGGATAGAAGATGGAATGGGATAAAGAAACGGAGATAATACGTACCTGAGCATCAGCAACAGGCAACTCCAACAACTCTTTGAAATTCTCGTATCCCTCTTGATCCTGATACCCTTGCTTCCTCCATTGCGCAACAAGCTCACCGTGGAAGATGAGGATATGGAAGAACGTATCGAGAAGCAAGATAACATCGTGCTTGATCGATACACTATCAAGGAGCACAGGTTGAGGCGGGGTATCGAATGTGTATGACATGAGTGTTGGCTGAATCATAATGAGCGAGTTGTTCACATCCTCCTCATTCAAAATGTGTCTAGGTGGCAAAACATGAGCGCAAACCATCATTAATTTCGTCACGCGGAGGAACTCACCTGTAGAACGCAGTCTCATCTGGACTATTATTAAACACCTGCAAGAACTGACTCCTGCGCAGATGGAACATGAACTGGGGATAGATGCTGAAATTATCCGTCAGCCTAAAGCTTGTTGGATCCTCTTTCCTATAATCCGCAAACTTCTGACACAACCGAATCAGCATCCTATCCAACCACCTCAACACATCTGGCGAATCGTCAATCTCCGCCTTGAACACTGCTATCCTCGCCATCAGCACTGCAGCAGCCTCCTGATCAAACGATGCTGCAATCGAAGGTGAACCCGCTTCAGCAAAGTTACGTGCGATAGTTGTGACGCGGAGGCGTTGTTGCCCAGAGGCATGCTGGTAGTGTGTGACAAATTGAATGAGGCCGCGAGAGCCAGGTTGCAAGGGTTGACCTGCAGGAGTGACAACTTCGAAATAGACACCAGTGGAGGTACGAGGCGTGATAGCATTAATCTTCCAGGCGGAGGTTTGGCCAATACCGATTTCAGTCTCGCCGACACACGCTGACTTTTTGCCCCCAGAGATGGCGTGGCCAATTAAGCCCGACACCTTCAATTCTTTTGTCGTCTGGAGGATGGTAGTTGATGAATATATTCAACGAATGGACGCTGAGATACGCACTTGAACGTCAAATGTTGCATTGAAACCCATCTGGAGGTGACCTTGGTCATCTTTGTTGAACAAGCGGAGGAAACTCTGCTTGAAGATTGAGGTGGCGAAGGAATCAGACAAAACAATGACACCATTGGTCGAGTTGGGTAGACTCTTCATCTCCTGAAGACCAACTTGATCAAGACATCCAGCAAACAGATCAACGACATGACCATTGTTGGATGCGCGTTTAGCAAGCCCCTCGTAGAACTTTCAATTATCCATCAGCACCAACTTCAACAGCAATACAGGATCAAAAGGGCTCACCTTGATGGCACGCTTATAATGCTTCGCACTATCCCTATCAATGTCATGGTGCGAGCGAATAGGTTCCTTAAGCTCGTTGCTTACAACCATACCAGGTCCCTCTGTCGCAGGGCCCCCAGAGAACAACATAATCCTTGCACCAGTGTTTGGGTAAGTCGTCTCGAGGAGACCAACAGCAACGCTCAACGCAACACCAGTACAACGCAGAGGACGCTTATCGTTGGCAACTGGCCAAGGATCACGCGCAAGGCTCTCGAGGATACCAGTGAGTTGGAACTCGACCTGAGAGACTGGGAGTAGGAAGCGCGAGGCGCCGAAGGATTGGGGGGGGAGAGGTTGACCTGGACGAGGTGCAGCGCGGTTTTGCGAGCTGAGGCCAAGCATATCTTGAATTTGTTTTGGTTGGTATTCCTTCCCACCACGGAAAACGTAGGATTTGGAGCATTCGGCATAGCCGAGCTCGTGGACTTGAGTCTATTTAGAAAGTCATAAAGGTTAGGATAGCTGTTGGATTTGGAAGAGAAACAGATACTCGCCATGGTCCCGAAGGTGATCAAACCGACCAAGGCATAAGGGGGGAGCAAGCTCAAGCTGATGACAATCGCATCCCTCAGAGCCTTGAGATCCTCCTCATCCAAGCACGTATCAACCACGAACATAAAGATAGGTGGGACTTGAGCGGGGCGTGCAAGCGTATACTCAATCGTGGTATACTTTGGAAGCAATTCGGCAGGTAAGTTGGTATTGGAGATATCTTTGTAGTGGGGTGGGAAGGCATTGCGCGAAAGGCAGAACGGGCATATCCAGAGTTTACCGCGGATATCAATTTGGCTGCAGGTGTGAGTGTTAGTGAATCCGACTTCGGAGGGAGGTGTGTGAATAGGAAGGCGCAGTATGACATACCAGTAAGGGTTTAGGATTGCGCGACAAGGCGGTTTGCATGCAACGGGTTCGTAGAGGACGGGTGGGAGATCCTCCCTGATTTTCAGGGGGGTGTAGAGGGCAGAGATTGGGACTACAGTCCTGGTCGCCTCGATGCGCGACGAAGGCCAAACATTCCACGAAAAACGGACGCCTGAACGACGTTCAAATTTCGTGTGCGTCACAAAAGACTAGGAAACATACCGTCGCGCTCTTCCACATCTTCAAAATTAATCATTGTTGAGAATTAGTCGGGTGTCGCTGACAACCTCGGAGGATAGGTCTAAGTTGAGGGTATACTACAGTTATCAGAGCCACGTAGGTTGTGTAAACATCGCACAAACAAAACATCCCATCCTTTCCTTCACAACCCCTCAATCCTTGAACCCCGCTTGTGGCCACGACCGATCACAATACGCCAAAGCCTACGTGTCTTTTGACCCAGCTCACTTTCGCAGCGCGTATTTGCTCGTCAACGTCTCAGCATGAATCCCGAGCATAGCCCCCCGTCGATGATATCTGGTCATGTGAATCGGAAAGTTCGCTGGTTCTTGCATTGCACCAACACGCGCGTTTTAACTACTAAAATCGTCTTTTGCACTCCCTCTGTTTTACCTTGATCTGCGAGAAACGGCCCTTGGTGGCAAAAGCCTCAAAGAACCAAGATATAATCGGACCAAGGCCTCATTTCACAGGGTGTTTGTCCCTCTTGGCGTGGAAGAACAGTTGGTACTCTTCATCAAACGGAAAGGTCCAACGATATGTATCCTCCTGTTAAGGACCAATGGCCTATCACTCCTTCAACCGCCGAGCGGGAAATCGTAACTTTACAGTCTTCATAGCGCCCGTTGATCGATAATCCTTCCCCACAATGCTTGAATAAATCCCTTCAGGTCAATGCGCTTCAGTACTGCGCCGTTAACTGATCTTTGATAACTCATCCACCCGAACAATGGGGACAATTTAAGGACGCAGTCGAACCAATCGATGTATTAGTCAAGCCGCAGCCTTCTGGGACATCACTGTAGTAACAGGGTCTTTCGAGACTTTTGATGACCCGGGTGCCCGATTAACAACAATCACTTCTGGAATTGACGTGAAGCCCCCAGCACAATCATTGCGGGCACAGTCATCCGCTGCTCTCCTCACAACCGCCCGCTCCCGCCATCGTCAATCCTTACATTCTGGTCATGAACCTCGCAAAAGTCACAGAGTCGAATGTTTCTTCCAATCTGGGATGAAATAAGGAATACCGAAGACCGCGGCCTATGTGAATACTACTGGGGGAACTTTCTCGTCCCGTCTACCGCTCTCTCGGTCATTAGAGACCCTGAACGGGTCTTCCATCCCTTATAGCCCCATATTTGGCTGTTGTAGGGCGATTGCTACTCCCGAACCTGTAGGAGCGTGAGGCCCATGACGAAGAAAGGCATCACAAAGCTCCAGAACGCAGCCCGATGGTCAAACAACTAAGGACGGAACTTCAAAACAGCAGCAACTGCCAAGTCGTGCGCTCAAAATGCGCATTGAGAGATGGACCGTCCAGTGACCCGGCTAGTCCGTCCGCCTTCCATTCTACCACCACGAGATGAACGCTGGCTCCTAGACAATGTCTTTGCTTCAAATGCCTGTGTCGATGCTATTCCCAAAAGCTTCAACGTAAGTGTGAGCAAGTACAGGCCCTCGGCCTTTCGTTGAACAAGAAATCCCTTTTGTTATTGTCCGAACTCAACGACAGCCTTGCGGGACATTCTTCTGATGAGTTTCAATGGCATCCGCTGCTACGCTCCTCCCATGGCAATGTCTGTTCGGAACGCATCGATACCTGGTCCTCGATCCTTGACTCGACAGCTGTCATAAGTGACGCGAACACCCTGCGATATACGCCTCTTTGCTCATTTGTTTCTAATAGGCGGTATTTATTGTCGTGAGTATCCCAGCATTGAGTTAGGATACCAATTGGCGGACACATGAGCATCGTTACGCTCGACTGCTGTCACTGGTCACTCAAAAACATTGTAATCTACGTGCCTTTGCTCATTTTGTATCCCTACTATACATCGTATTTCTGGAAAGTATAGCTGCCTCGGAATGTCCTGCCCGTTATCTCAAGTCGGCGGTCACATGAACAGAAACAACCTGACACTGCCTCCTCAGAACGGCGCACACCTGAGATGTGAGATGTTGATGGCTGTTCAGCACGGCGCGGGAGCAGGCGCATTCAGTACTCAGTATGGACCAGGTATTAGTGTTGAAAACGACCTTTGCTATACTCTGCTTATTATCAAGATGTTTATTTCTGCACCTGCAAATTAGGCTGCGGTCCAAAAATGAAATGTCATTGGGGCAGCGCAGTCAGGCACAAGCGCGAGCAATGCTGGTTCCGTAGATAAAACCGACGGGTTCCTCTTTGCCTTTGTTCCGTTTGCCAAGAACTGTCTAAGATCTGGAGGCAATGGTGCGGGAGAACCATGGAATCGGGAGGATAATTATGTGCCAAATAGCTTGGTGTGCTTGGCTTGGCGTGTTTCGTCTCTGATCAACTGAACAATATGTTGAGCGAGACGCAGATCTTTGTTAACGGCGCTGATATTTACAGGGGGATACACTGTTAAGCAACGTTGATGCGGATACTCGGGAATGTTGTAGTCCATGACCTGACCAGTTCCCTGGGTCGATGACCCACTGTTTTGGGGTACATACGGATTTCATATGCATATCAGCATTTGTGTACTCTTTGTAACTGTTGCAGAAAATACGGTGGATGGATATTTGGTGAGCGAGCGAGTCTCAGCGCATTTGTCCCTGCTATGTTGTCGCGTTGACTCTGTTTGAGTAAGTTGCAGAAGGCGGGGGTGAGTCAGAATGGACAAGGTCCCGCATATATAGTGCGCGACGTGCGAATCAGACAGTCTTTTGCACCCTTTTTCCTCGTTCTATACTCTGGGCCCTGTTTGTGCGATACCCCACGGAAATACTGCGCGGGAGGGGACTGGGGCACAGTTCCACGTATACTGAACAAAGAGGACGTGTTTAATTAAACAGCGGGTGATCATGCATATCTGGATACTAGAGGGAGAGACGGAGATGTGGGAAAAAGCGGCAGTGCTGAGCCGGAAGTGTGACAAGAGATGGATCAGCGGCGTTTGAAAGCCTGGCAGACATACTCTGTTAGTTACTCTCATCTCTGCTATATACCCTCATCTCTTTCTCGCCCACCACAATCCTCTGGGCCCCTTTCTCTCTCTTCTACTTTCTATTTCTCTCTAATACCCTCCTGGAACTGGCTCCACCGCCTTCCCTACCCCTGGAAGCTGCCTACCGCGACATCCACGTTCTACAATGTCTATTCCTACGGCCACGCCCACCACGCCCACCCCCGATAGGCAGAAGCTGGAGCCGTTGCAGGAGTTGAAGCTCAAGGGTTTCGGCTCATGGTACGTCCTCATCGTCCCACTTATCCCCTCCATTGCCTTACCTCTTGCCTTCCCTCCTTCCAGCCAGGACACACCCTCATCCAAGACTGCCTCGCTACCGACTCCCAGCGGGGCCTCCGTCCCCCTCGCAAACAGCGCAGACGTAGTCAATGCGCCGCCCCTTGGGTATGTTGGCTTGAGGACCCGCCTCCCTCGTTAACCTCACTTGCCCCCACAGCGAAAACGACAACGACGACTGGCCTGACCAGTACAGTCCGTACAACTTCATCGCTCCTGGGGCACCTCTCCTCAAGGACCTCGATTCCTTCACAGAAGGAACCGGCGCTGGCAGCTTCGATTCGATCCCTGCTGCCGACACCGATGAACACGGCAATCCTATCTACAACCTCAGCGAGGAACGTCTTTCCATGATGTCCCCGGCTCCAGACACCACGACCTTTGTGCTTAACTGGTTAAAGACACTCCAGGGCGCAGAGGCGGCGTCCACACCTTTACTCGACGTTCCCGATCTGGCCACCTCTACCCTCAAGCGACCCCGGTTGATGACCGAATGCGAAGAATATAGACCGCGACGTCCTCGCACCCGATCCTGCCCGTCCTCGCGACGCAGCAGTTCCATGGCTCCAGACTAGCCTTCCCTCCACGAACTCTCACACTCATCGTTACACGTTACCAAAACTGGCACTAATCGACGAAGGACACCGGATTATCACGATACCCCAAAATCTCTCTCCATCTCCTGTCTCGTCCTCATCGTTCGACAATATCAGTTCATCGGGCGAACAAATATTTATGCACCGGACTTCTCCCCCGCATTCGTCCCACGAGTCAACCCCCCAGTCGTCCTCTCGACGGGGGACGGGTTAGGACTCATCCCCTCGCCATGCACCCTACCTCTTAGACTGGTTCACCTCGCCCTGGACCTTGCAGAGGCATGGTTGGATGGGGGCATTCGGATCTCTTTTCTGCCTTTCTGTCTCTGAATGTATGTTATCTATGTGTGGCCAGTCCCCTCGATTATATGCGGGTCAATCATCGCCACCGTTCTTCCCACACATAAACCCATAACCCTTAAACATCTATGCTCTCCTCTTCTTTCCCATGCTCGACGCTCTATTCTACCTATTATCTTGCATCATGGACCCGAGGAGAGTGTTCATGACTCTGCTGTTTCCTTGCACTATTGTAGAAGTCATTGACCCTTCTTCCTCCCCTACCCGAATTTGCTCCCAATTTGTCTTTTTTTTCATCTTTATTCCTCTCTGCGTTTGCTAGTGCTGTTGGCTGTGGCGATTCGGCTCATCCCCTTGCTTCGTTTGGTGTCGTCTTTCCATATCCTGTTAAGCCGATGCCGATCGATCGAGGTTTATTTCCCCACATCGCTGTTTTGATGAATGACTTTGCCCTTTGCCCTTTGTTACTTCATCTCACTTCCCCGCACTCTCCCCAATTCCAGTTCCCTTTTTTTACGTAGTTGCCCTCTACCCCTTTTCTGTACCACGTTATCTCCACCTCGACCGTTAGTCAACTTGCACTTGTCTGTTGGCTAGCCCGTTTAGTATAGGTGTACATGACTGCCTCTTGACCGCTTGCTCTGTATGTCGTAGTCGTACACTCCCAAATTTCAACTCAATCCGATTCTTTTTTACAAATGGCGCCAACATTTAGAGCTGGACAGCAAAAGATGACATCATTCATCGAGGTCTCTAACATATCATATCACAAAACTTAGGCATATGTGGGGAAGCACTTTAAGCACTCGCATCGAAGAAGGCTTCTATTCCGACGGGAAGCCAAGGATGTCCCCGAATACCCCAAATTCGACTCTGAGTCATTTCAGCATCAGGATGACAGAGACTTTCCCAGAGGGCTCCCTGTGCTGGAGGAGGATGTTACCAAGTCACGCCGAATGAGACGGCGAGTCCGATACGGTTCCGTGCCGTGAGGAC
>JAEUWK010001252.1:0-11625 GCA_018524425.1 Podaxis sp. AQ795752 | reverse complement strand
CGTACGTCCAGCAAGGAACCGTGGACTATCTCGCGAGCGATAGATGTTTGACTGCAATGGCTCCACTGATGTTTCCAATTCCAACGTGCATTGCCCTGCAAGATTGTTTCACAGCCTCGAACGGAATGATTAATGATTCGCTCTTTGGGTGGTGCCGTCGAAAAACCTTACCATGGCGCTACACCGGGGAAGGAGGCATACAGTAACCGATGAATGAATGCGCTAGTTTTATCTCAATACATTTGCAATGATCATCTATCACGATTATCAGTCGCCTCAGATGATAGACAGTACATTCCAATCTCAGCCTATTGCCTGGCCACCACTACCCAATGCAACACTCTACACCTTATTCTTTGTTTAGAGAGCTTTGCTGGTGGCACCGAACTTGAATGTGCGGGGTCTTGGCACAAAACCTAACGTGCTGATCGGGTGTTACATACGCTAACACTTCATCCAACAGAAGGTTGATTCATGATCAGAGCGGTGATGGAAGACCCTGTGGTGTTTTTTTTTTTTTTTGAATTTTGATACCACAACCTCAATCGAGCCAGGGCACTCCAAAAGCTTGGTTTTTGGCATGCACATCAGGGGATCCTCATAAAAGGCTGGCGGGTAATACAGCCACGGCGGCGTCAAACAGCCCAGTGCTTCCACGTCATTGAATTTTATGGAACTCAAGACCTGACCTTGACAGGATTTCAGATGGTCTGGAACAGCCAAGAAGCGCTGGTGGGACACCTGTTGCTGGCGCAGGAAAAATGAACCGCTCGGACTTCCGACATACCGTACGCACACACACCTTGCAGGGACTCTGCAAAGCTAAGGAGGTGGTTGAGTCAGTACGGGACTGAACGGGAGATGGTTCGCCATTGTGTTGTGATCATGTGGGAGCCGGCTTATTGTCTATGGAGGACCAAACAATGGACAACAACCACCCAATTGTTCTGCTGTGACGCCGTCAAGACAAAAGAAAAGGACGACTAGCAAAGATGATTCTCACTTTCTGTTCTCTCTCTTCGTTCCATTTCTCTCCGCCACGCAATGCGTCGCAATTCGACCCTCGCGGTCGATACACACTTTTCCAACGACACTCACGATCATCTCAACTACGACCTTGATCTCTCTCCCCGCACTTCTATTTATTCCACTCCAACAAAGTCTGTAACAAGTCTCAAGCGTGTCCAAGAGCCAGAGCCACACCCACCCGTCGTCCCAGCCGCACCAACAACACAGGCACCACCACCTTCAATCAAACTCCTCTTCTCTCTCCTCCCCCGCCGATACCTCCTATGTCTTCTCTTCCCCGCTGTCTGCTCTTCTGTCGTTGCAGGCGGAGTCGCACCCTTTATGACCTTCGTCATTGGTCCGGCCTTTGACGCCTTTGCCCAATTTCCTCTCGGGCCCAATCCACCTCAGGAAGCCAAAGACGATCTCCTGCACTCTGTTGGCTTGGCTGCGATCGAACTTCTCGCCTTGGCTGTCGGCTCACTCGCACTTGGAAGTGTGACCAGCAGTCTCTGGATCTGGACTGGAGAACGTAATGCTATGGCTCTCCGAAGGGCCGTTTACCGGTCCGTCGCGAACAAGGACATGGTCTGGTTTGACACCCACCTCGGTGAACAAGATGCTGGAGGTCTGATGGCCAAGTTTACTCGGTAAGTCTCTACATTCCCATCACCTATTTCAGCTCTAACACAGAGCTCACAGTGAGACCGACGACGTGAGGATGGCCACCTCACTAGCTTCAGGTTACCTCGTCCAATACCTCACAACAACCCTTACCTGTCTTCTCCTCGCCTTTATCCGTTCCTGGTCATTGACCCTCGTCATCCTCTCCGCCGTTCCCATCCTCACCCTCATTCAAGCCTTATCCCAATCCATCGCATCCCCCCTCCTCTTCCACGAACGCGCACAAACAACCACCACAGCCTCCCTCATCGACCGTGCACTCTCCGCCATACCCACCGTCAAAGCATTCAACGCCCAACTATTCGAACTCACCCGCGCTAGCGCAGCATTCGAAACACTCCGTATGGCCGCGAGACGATTAAACAAAGTCTGGGGCGTCACAAGCGCACTCGCGCAGTTCGTCATGATGGGGATGTTCGTCCAAGGATTCTGGTTCGGTTCCAAACTCGTAAGAGAAGGAACAGTATCCGCCGGAGACGTAATGGCCACATTCTGGGCATGCCTCATCGCAACATCCAATCTCCAAATGTGCATTCCACAATTCATCACCCTCGCCAAAGGCAAGTTCGCCATGGCCGCATTGATGCAAACGATCCATGACTCCTCTCCTTCATCTTCATCCTCACCCATCCCCACTTCACCTCTACCCCAAACCCCTCCCAGACGTACCTCCTTCCCATCCACAAAATACACCAAACACACACAACAACAACATCGCTCCCAATCCCTCAAAAAAATCACCCCGAGAAAATGTTACGGGGAATTCTCACTCCACGACGTTTCCTTCTCCTACCCCTCCAAACCCGACATCAAAGTCCTTTCAAACATCTCGCTCTACCTCCCCGCAAACGAAACAACCTTCATCGTCGGCTCCTCCGGCTCCGGAAAATCAACCATCGCAGCGCTCCTCATGCGCATGTACGATCCCACTTCTGGATCTATCATGCTCGACGATCAAGACGTCAGGTTCCTTGATGACGCTTGGGTTCGTGGACACGTCGCGGGTGTGAGTCAGGGTTTTGGTGGAGTGGTGGTTTTGGATGGGAAGACTTTGTGGGAGAATGTGGCGGTGGGTGTTTGTGGACGGTTGACAGGTGCTTTGGTGAAGGCTGGTGAGGTTGAGGAGGCGTGTAGGATGGCCATGGTGCATGAGTTTGTTAAGGATTTGCCGGAGGGTTATCAGACTGTTCTTGGGTCTTCCTCGGCTGCGCAGGGTGTTGCGTTGAGTGGTGGGCAGAAGCAGAGGCTGGCACTTGCTAGGGCGCGAGTTAGGGATCCAACTGTTTTGATTCTTGGTGCGTTCATATTTTGGTGTCATGTATTTTCTGGTTTTACTTATGGTATGGTTTAGATGAGGCCACGTCAGCGCTGGACGCTATTTCACGTATTCTCGTTTTCGAAGCTATCAAACAATGGAGGAAGAACAAAACGACCATCGTTATTACACATGACCTATCACAAATTCAAGCCCAAGATTTCGTTTACGTACTCAAGAATGGACGCGTCGTCGAACAGGGGTACCGCGCCGATCTCGAACGCGCTGCACCTTCTTCTTCCTCCTCTTCGGCAGCCTCCTCCTCCGCCTTTAGCGGTGATGACGAGGATGGAGAGGGCGAGTTCAGGAAGATGATGGAATCTCAACGCGCCATGGGCGGGTTCCCCGAAAAGGACCTCGATGCCACCGAAGATTTATCACACAACGACCATCTCGATGCTCTACACGTCGAAACCGAAGAACACACCGAGAAGCCAACTCTCGAAAGACGCATTTCCCTCAACACGATTCGTCCGTTGACATTTGGAAATTGGATGTTTGACGTCGTTGCCGATTTGACTTCTCAATTCTCTTCCGCTTCCAACCCCGTTGTGCCGACGGACGCTGTGTCGGCTGCCAGGGCCTCGAGGCCTTTGAGCAGGTTCATTCCCTTCCCTTCACCCATTACGGAAGAAATGGACGAGGAAGCGGGTGAAGCGCAATATGCTCGTCGTCTTCGCCGACCTTCTAGCGTGCTCATTACACCAACCACACCAACCCCTACTGCACGTGTCGTCTCCCGCAGGTGGAGTCTTCAATTCACTCCCACATCTCCAACCTCTACCTTGTTTTCGCAGTCGTGGAATCAGGTTGGCACGAAGGAAGTTGAGGAGATGCAGGAGGAGGAAGAGCAAGAGGAGGAGAAGAGGTTTGGTGAGCAGAAGGATGCGGTTAGAGGTGCAGGTCGCGTTGCGGTTGCTTTGAGAGAGAAGAAGCAGAGGCAGAAGCCCGAGTTGGTTGTGCGAGTTGCTTCCCCTACACTGGAGGAGAACGAGGACGGGAAGGAAGAAACCGAGGAAGAGGAGCAGCCACCCAAGTTTTGGCAGCTTCTGCGTAAAGCTTGGCCTACAATCCCGCAAAAGCCACTTCTTATCTTTGGATTGCTTGTCTGCTTGGCCTCGGGTAGCGTCACCCCCATTTTTTCGTTCCTCCTTTCCAGGCTCTTGTTCGAAGTCTCGATTGGCGCACATCACGTATCGACGATCAACATTTTTGGAGCGATTGTCCTTAGCGTCGCGGCGCTCGATGGAATTCTCCTTGGGACCAAGTACTACATCATGGAATCTGTTGGTATGAAATGGGTTACGAAGCTCCGCAATGATGGGTACTCCAAGGTGATGAAACAAGACAAGGCGTGGTTTGATGAAGGCAAACATGCGCCCGCACGACTTATCCAAGTTCTCGTTAAAGATGGCGATGATGCGCGAGATCTCGTTTCGGTTGTTATTGGCCAATGCCTCGTTGTCACTGCTATGCTTTCTGTTGGCCTTTTATGGGCTATGATTCGAGGTTGGGAGCTCACTCTTGTCGGGATTGGGATTGCACCTGTCTTTGCGGGTGTTATGGCACTCCAGACGAAACTCGTTGGGAAATGCGAAGTGCGGAACAAACGCGCTAGGGAGGAAGTTGCGAGGGGTTGGTATGATGTCTTGTGTAATATCAAGGGTATTCGCTCGATGGGCATCGCGCAGCCGTTTTTGGAAGCGTTTGATGCGTCGGTTGAGAAGGCTCTCGATACCGGTGTTAAAGGCGCGTGGGTTGAAGGTGGCACGTATGGTGTTGCGAGTGGGTTGATTTATGTTGCTGAGGCGGTGTTGTTTTATGTTGGTGCGGTACTTGTGGCGAAGGGGCGGTATAGTTATTTGCAGATGGTGGAGGTGTTGAATTTGGTGGTGTTTTCGGTGACTATTGGGAGTCAGTTAATGGCTTTTAGTGAGTATATGCTCTTTCTGCGATATTTTTTGAATGCCAGCTGATGGTTTTTTTTTCCTTTTTGTAGCTGAGAAAATTGCAAAGTCCGCGCAGGCGACTCATGATCTTATGACTCTTACCGATCTCTCGACGGATAACACTTCCGAGTCAAAGGGGCTCCTTAGGCCGTCTCCTTCGTTACTCTCCTCTGGACCTATTGTATTCGAGAATGTCTCTTTCGCATATCCTTCTCGCCCTTCGGTGCTCACCTTGAAAAACTTCAACCTCACCATTGACCAAGGCGAATGCATTGCACTCGTTGGATCCTCCGGTTCTGGTAAATCTACTGTCGCAGCCCTCCTCCAACGCCTCTATGAACCACTCGAAGGGCGTATCCGATTCGGCGACGTCGACGTGAATGAAGTCGACGTAGAGTATCTCAGGAGGGGCTTGGGTGTTGTGTCGCAGTCACCACAGTTGTTCGAGGACGCCAGTGTCGAGGAGAATATACTCTATGGAATGCCAGCCGATGCACTCACCAGTGAGGAAAAGGAAGGAATCGTGAAGCGCGCAGCGGATTTGGCGAATGTGGATTGGTTGGATGGTGTCGAGGGTGGGCTTAAGGCTCCCCTTGGTGAAGTCTCGGGTGGGCAGGCACAGAGGATTCAGATTGCGCGCGCACTTGCGAGGGAGGGTGTTCATCTCCTTATTCTTGATGAGTGTACGAGTGCGTTGGATGCTGAGAATCAGAGGCAGGTGCTTGAGGCGATTAGGAATGTACGGAGGGGAGAGCAGGGGAGGAAGATGAGGATGGTGGTTGTGACGCATAAAGTTGAGGTTATGCGGATGTGTGATCGGGTTGTTGTTGTGCGGGATGGTGAGGTGTGTGAGGAGGGTGGTTATGAGGAGTTGGTTGAGAGGAAGGGTGGTGTGTTTAGGGAGTTGGCGAGAGGTGGTGTTTGGGAAGCGTGATTGAATCACGGCTCCCTTACTGGATTTTTTTTCCTGCGACGCCTGCTTCGTTTTTCGTGTTGTTTATTCGCTCCCTACTTCGTTTGATGGTAATGCTCGATGTGTGATGACCATATGACCTTTGTCGATGCCTTTTTGTAGTGTAGTTTTTCTCTTGCTTGGGTATTCGGTGTCGTTGGTAGGATGACCACGTTTTCATGTCATGCAATGCAATTTGTAGTGTAGTTTAAACACAAGGACTAGATGTATCACCACGTCGATGAATAGATATG
The DNA here is from genome assembly GCA_018524425.1 of Podaxis sp. AQ795752. Classification (NCBI taxonomy): domain Eukaryota; kingdom Fungi; phylum Basidiomycota; class Agaricomycetes; order Agaricales; family Agaricaceae; genus Podaxis; species Podaxis sp. AQ795752. The sequence goes on along the minus strand of JAEUWK010001252.1, from coordinate 5,463 downwards.
ACGAGGACGCTTGATGTTAGGGAGCTGGGACCTGGGTTCAAGGTTTGTGACTGGGTTACGTGACGTCATAAACTCAAACCGCTACGTGCGAGAAAAAGGGTATAAAACACATGTCGATTGGAACAAACCCTTTCCGCATCTCATAACAGCCGTCCACGTCATGCCCTCAACGCAGCTTAACTACGACATTTGGCACAAAGTGCTCGAATTATTGAGACATGAGCTGCTCCATCTTTCCTCATCTCCCCGCTCCTATTTCAGGCACCGCGTATGTCGAAGGACAATCCTTAGCATCGCGCTCACATCCACAACCCTCGCCGATATCGCTCTATCTGCACTATGGCGGGATATGTGTACTTTGCAACCTATCGTGCCTGTCGTCAACGCCTTTGCCGTCGATAAGCTCCTTTTGCATCAACGAGCGGATGTATCGAAGGGGGTCTGGGTAGGTTGCCTGTTACCCTCGTTGATTGCATTGAAAGAAAGAAAAAAAAAATTGATGAATGCCCGTTTCGACCACAGGCGCTTGAAGAACCATGTAATAAAGATGTTGTATGCGATCGCGTGTGGAGTTACTTGCGGCGAATTCGTTTCTTCCGCGTCAAAGATCCAAACGGCATCGAGCGGGCTCTATGGAAAGTCCTGTCGCAACTATTAGAGTCTTCGACACTCCTTCCAAATCTCGGATACCTTAGTGTCAAGTGCAGGTACTCCACCAACTACCATGACTTTAACCTCCTCGTGCCTCCCACTCTGGATACTTTTCAGCTTAGCCAGTACCCTGGCATGGACAGCGTGGAAAGCGTCTTGGAATTGTACCAGGTGCTTGCAGGGCGTAGAGTGGCATTAAGGAGTATCTACTACGAGGGCGATTCATCCCCCGGCCTCTTCTTGGCCCTCTCTCTCTTTAAGACTTTGCGAAACCTTTCAGTTACGCACGAGGTGGAGACCGCCCTATGGCGGAAGTGGTCCTATGAGCTGCAGAAGAACAAGATGTCCGTTTTGGAGCTGACACAGAAGCTCCCAGATTTGTTGACTCTCCAAGTTGACCTTAGGACTGTTTCCTTACCAGGTCACACCCCTATCATCTCCGTCGACCACAACTCATTGAATGAATTGAAGTTGGATGCATTCCCGGAAAACCTGCCAGTCTTTCTCCGTAGTGGATTTCAATGCTCTTGTCTCGAGACCATAAACATCCGCTTACACGCATTAAACGGTCTTTCCTGGAGGGTCCTTCTTAATCAGGTGGCTTCCACATTCCCACGACTAGAAGCATTATGTGTCGAAATCCCAGAGACCTTTGTGGCTTGTCCTCACCTGCAGATACAAGACCTCGAGGTTTTTTTGTCTCGACACATGACTAAACTTTCGTTTGTACACATCCCGTATGATTTCCTCTTGAGCGACCTTGGGACAATGGTGAAAGCGTGGCCCGACCTACGGAGCTTGACGCTGTCTGGTTCTGGCGTGTTTTACGACCCCCCTACCCTCACCGCCATTTCCCAATTGCACCACCTCGAACACCTTTGCATTCGGGTCGATTGCATGGCCCTCGTTAATCTCCATTCTTGTCCTCTGGTACACCAACCGCCAAATACGCTGCAAGAGATATGTCTCGTTTGTCCAACGTGGACTTCGACTCTGGAGGTGGCGAAGATGTTGGCGAGGAGGTTGCGGTGGTTGTTTCCTAAACTTGGTGTTGTGGATGCTGAGGGGGCTGTTGTTTCGGATCTGAATCATTTTTTAAAGAGGTTGGATTATGTGAGGGTGAACCACACGGGATGTGGCCGGCTCGGTGGAGTGACTGATACTGGTGGGAGTACTTTGTTATTTGGGGTAGTTGATGGAGGTGGATTCACATGATTTTTGAGTTTAGCGGTCCAGTGAAGCGTTCTACTCAACCTTGTCAGCCTCACATTGACTTGGTCTCAGCGCGAAGAGTCGGCGGTGAGAGAGCTCAACAAATCAGTGGTCGGTGAGTCTCATCCATGGCACCGTATAAACGAATAGCGCACTATTGCAATCGTGGCAGACCCGACTCGTCGAGTTGGGCGTGAGAGTCTACTGGTTGAGGTGGATAGAAAAGGGGTTGGAACGAATGTGATAGGAGGTCGAGAATGCTCTCAGGAGAAGTTATGCTATACTCGTCCCTCACGGGGTGTGGGCGTCACTGCTATTTCTCGATTCTTGATTTCGTCCATATGTACCTGCTTCGATGGGCGCCAACGACATTAGTAGTGAGATCTGGAATGAAATCCTGAAGAACCTCGATCCTAATTTCTGGTTCATTTCTCTTAGAAGAGAAAAAGATCAGACGCAGAACGATTACTAGCCTGGTGCGCGTTGAGTGACTATTGAGTGACTGTGCATTGGATGTGCTGTGGACACAATGAGCTCCATTCAGCCCATAGCACACACAATCAACTCGTGTGCGACAAGTCTAGATGATGTTTTCCTCGCATACCTTGAGGATTCACACTGGGTCAGTGGACACCTCGATCCCCGTTGAAGTACATGGGATTAAGGATTTACGCAGGCCTCTCGACGATAACATCCACTCCAGCCTAAGGGACCGCCTTCGCCGAATACGGACTATTAGCTTCGGTGGTTAGGTAGACGCAAAGAAGTCTTCCCTGTGGGTTACTCTCGAGGGATGTATGGGACAAGGAGAGCCACTTCTTCCCGGGTTGCAACAATTACATATTCACTACCTCGAGAAGACATTGTAGAGACTACACGTCGGCTGTCTTGGAACCAGCACCCGACGTGCGTCTCACACTAATGTCGAGCGCCCCGACTTCCGTCATCCCGAAATGCCAGTGGTCCGTCAACCTCCTCCGACACTATATACCCCGATTGAAAAAAAAAAAACTCGGCATTACGATCTCGACTGCTCGCCTCCATAGTTATATATTCATTTCCTAGCCACTAGTCTCTCCTATGGCTCTAGGTATTCGACATTCGTTCGCGTTTCAGAAATTTTCTATTTCATATTTTGACAGCTCTCTTTCTCTCTCTCCGTACTCACAAGCCTAGCACCTTTATAGTAAACGATCTAATATTCTTAGATTACCGTAGGATATTGGACTTCGTATGATATAAAAACCGTCGAGCTAGTACTGGCTCGACACCAAGTAATTGGATACCCAACTTTTATTCCCTTTTCTACTTGAAGTATTTATACACTCGTCGTCGCGGTTCTCGTTCTCTCGCTCTCGCTCGCTCATCGTCTCCCTCTCGTTTCTGTTTTCTCCTCGTCTCTCTCGTCTCTCTCGTCTCTCTCCTGCTCTCTCTCCCCGTTTTCGTGCTCTCGCACCTCACCCATCCCGGCTGTTCGTGCCAACTTGTTTACCCATCAGCTATCTCCTGGACCACGGTTTAAAGTTCCGTGACTGACGGACGCAGTCACCACTTTGTTTTGTTGAACCGCCCGCCTCGCCTCTTCAACATATATCAGTCAGCTTATCCTCCTCATTCCTGTAACTCCGCGCAGTGTCGAAACACAAGACTGCGTTGGTTGCTCGGCCGATGGAAGCTTGTCACTCTAGAGGTTTCTCAGTTCCCGTGGTTTTTCATTGGAGAAGACTTCCCACTCCTCAGGGCTGTCGCAGGAGCTCCTTTCAATGTTCGTAACGTTCATGAACCTGAGGACCCTAGAGTTGAGAACCCTTGGGTTTACTCCAACCCAAGATGCCTTTCCGTTATCCGAGATACTACACCACTTAGCCATCCCTCGTGAATCTCAGCGTTGACCTCTGGCTTTTTCCAGTCTTGGATACCTACAACCCTCCGTTTTTGCAACATTACGCTCTGGAAGCGCTACATATCACGGGTCATCCAGATGACTCGGAGGTGTTACTCACGACAGCGGAATTTCCCTTACTTTGTTCATTATCGTTGGTCGTACCGCTGAGGCGGGCTTGGTCCTGGAGTCCCCTCTATGACATAGTTGCTTCCCACTTCCCAGCCTTGTCGGCCCTCAGGCTCAAAGTCCATGCCATTCCCATCGGAAGCCCGCCTTTGGCTGCATAAACCATAACCCCACTTCTCTCCCTCCAGCTCGCAACTTTCTCAATGCGGTTTATTCGAAACCAATTAATGATGGAGGATCTGGGTTCTATTATCAAACCATGGCCTGAGCTCCGCGTTCTCCCGTTTTCATTACCCTGTGGCGGGCTTTTCGGTCCCATTATTCCGTTATCACTATCGTGAATCCCATCCTTGGAACAGGTGGTGACACCATCAGTCTCCATTATGAGTCACTGACACGTCCATTGGTACCGAACGTAGCTGGAAAGGGTGTTCTCGAGGAATTGTCGATTGGTGAACTTGCTGGTTTCCTTCAGCATGGGAGGGGAAGCTTATGCTAGCGCAAAACCTTCTCATCCTGTTTCCGCGACTTCGAACGATTTATTCGATAGCACGGAAAGGGCATGATGTACAGGATGTTGCAGCCATTATTAAAGCCATGAACAAAACGATGGCGCCACTTTCCCTTCGTCGATGAATCTTATATCACGAGATCCAGACTCCTTGAAACTGTGATATGTTACGGCGTCTGCATGGTCCAACCGTCCATATAGACTGTTCTATTGCCCTGCATCGATGGATCGCATTGCTACGTTTCTTTCGATTTTTTCTTAATGCTGCCGAAAGTTGATGGTCTCATGAGGTTCTAATTGACATCTTCTTTGTCAATATCTTTCCGATGGAGTTTCTATGAGTAGCCCAGAGGATCACAGACATCTCTGATCCAGTTTTCATACACTGGCTGTGATCGCACTAGGACGTTGTTCGTCGGGGTATTGCCCGCGCTTTGTTGAAATCCGGTAGCGTTACAAGCTTTATCTCAAGTCTTAGACAGAGTGAATGTGCAAGGTGTGGTATTGAGAAAGCGATGGTGCTACGCTACGTGACAAAATTTGGGATAATAAGTACCTACAGCACTCATCATTACTATGTATCTATCTGGCTGCACTCACATCGTCCACGGACCACATGGCTTATGATTCGGATATTTCATGGCTGTTGGGGGTGTCAATGTGAATAAGAATAGCTCTATCCATGCCAGGGCGTTTTCTGTTCTAGGCCCGAAGAGTCAGCTGAAATTCCCACATTTAAAGATGATTGCCACGGTGACCAGGTAACTTCCACACCATATCTTGATCTCTTACGGCCTGTCAATTTTCTCTCTATGCACACCGATAATGTGAACGGAGACATCTGGAACGAAGTCTTAGGGAATCTCATGTATGATCTTGGGGTTTCCACCCAAGAGGATAAGATACGACGCCAAACAATTGCTAGTCTGGCGCTCGTCTCGCGATTACTGAGTGATTGTGCGTTGGATGCGCTATGGAGAGGGATGAAGTCTCTGCAGCCGATAGCACAGGTAATTAACTCCTGTGCATCGTCTACAGAGGACGTCGCCCTAACGTACGTTGAGGATTCCCACTGGGT